>JADDMT010000059.1:0-186883 GCA_021401465.1 Teratosphaeria epicoccoides
TTCCCCCCCCCCCCCCCCCCCCGAAGCCAAACAAGCATAAACGCTCTCAGGAACGACATTCCCACTCCCCGCCCCCACCCCGTCCTCAAGCCAACCTCGAAAACGCCCTCTCCATGGCAATCTTCTCCTTCCCATCCCTCTCGAGCACGTACGCCCAATCCCGCGGCTGGATACCCTTCCCCCCTTCTCCATCCTCCCGCCAATCGCCCCACTCAACCACCTTCTCCGCCGGCGCCGCACCCTGCGACAACCCGGCTCGCGCCGTACCAGTGGCGCCCGGACTCGCGCCTTCGCTCTTCATCGCCGCTGGCGTCGCCGGCCCAGATCCAGCGGGTTTCGCCGCCTTGGCGTACTTGTTCGTCAAGTCGCTGCCAGTGCCCGTCATCCACGAATACTTTTTGCCTTTGCTGCCCAGCGCCATCATGGCCGCGGTCTGGTTGGTCGTCTTAGCGCCGTCATCTTGCTTGGCGTCCTTGGCGAGCTTGGTGGCTTCCTTTTTGGACATCTTGGTCTCAGGCGCTGCTTCGGGGGTCTGATTCTCGATCGCAGCCTCTTCTGCCGCGTTGGCGGCCTCTTGAGCACGTTGACGCCGCGCTTCGCGTCGCTTGACGCGCTCATCCTCTGCCGCCTTGTCGCGCTTGGCCAGGTCGCGGAGAGCCGTGGCGACTGAGCCGGTGAAGGAGACGGTGTGCCGTGGCTGTGGAGTGCCCGCGTGGCGGCCACTCGCGCCATTCGGCAACGCGCCGTTGGTCTCTGCGCCTGGCACGTGGTCCCATTGAGAACCAGTCACATTTTCTGGTACCACATCCTCCTCCCGCCTCTCGCCCTCTCCTACGGCCACGTCGGCAAACTCTGGTGGCACCCTCCCGTGATCGCCATACTTCCTCGCTCGTGCCAATGCAAACGCCTCGTCGACCAGGCCGCGCATCCGCTCCTGTGCCGCCAGACTGATCAGACTCATAATCTGCTCAAATGGCGCTCCCCGCTCGGCAGTGTACTCTGGTCTCGTGTCGACGGCTGCGATGCCCTGGGTGCCATTCGTCAGCACATGGGTCCGCGGCTCGTCCAATCGCTTATAGAGCCCCTGAACCTGAGGCTGAACACCCTCGTCGGTCGTCTTAGCCATGTAGCGCTTCCTGACCACGTTGGTCAAGAGGAACTGGTTGTTCATGTGATACTGCTGTGTCTCTGCCCGCTGCCTGGCTGCCTGTTCTCGTTTCCTTTTCACATCCGCCTCGATCTGCTCTTGACTCTGTGGCGGGCCCATGGTGCCTGCGTATGCGCCGTTGGGACCGTTCTGGCTGCCCAAGGAGGTCGACTGAGTCAGAACGTTGAAGCTGCCGTTTGGCGTCGCGGTGCTGCTTCCGAAGGACGATGGCTGCGTGCTGGCGAAGCTGCTGTGCTGGTTCTGGAATGTCATGTGCATATAATTCTCTTCCTCTTTCAGGTTAATGCCGGAACCGAAGAGGGTGTCGCCAAAGTCCTCGGCGTTGATCCGCTCGTCCTTCTCGTCCTTGTTCGGTCGGGGCGGCGGAGGCATCATGTGCGAGCTGTTCTGTGCGGCGGGTGGACTCATGTGCTGTTGGCTGACGGGCGTCGGGGGTTGCGAATTCCACTGTGGCTGATTCTGTTGCTGCTGAAAGGGCGGGTGTGGCTGGGCGGGACTGTAGGAATTCTGTGGACTGCCGGCATACCCGCCCGGACTGGTGCCATACGGCGACTGCGGCGCATACGGATTGCTGGGATATGCGATGCCCGGCAGGCCATGCGGCGATGACGGGTAGGGGGGCATGACGGGACCACCCCCGCCGCCGCCGCCGCCGCCTCCTCCCTGATGCGGCGGCGACCGAGCATCAGGCGACAGGCGCTGTCTCTTGGCGGGCGGTGCGCCATACACGCCGCCGTTGGGGGAGGCGGCGCCGGATGGGTTGTACGCGTGAGGCGAAAAGGCTCGAGGCGCAGGCGGCTGCTTCACGGGCGGCGACATGGACGCGTTGGAGGACATGGCGAGGGGGGTGCGCGCGATGTGTCGGTGGGTGTCTGTGGTCCTCTGCTGCGTGGTCGAGCTCAGGCGAGAGCCGACTCGTCGCTGCTGGGCCCTGGCGTCCTCCCTACCGCGCTCGCATCCGAGCCACGCTCTTTCTTTGAGCCCTTCGCGAATGCGATTGATGGTCGATTAATCAAAGTTGTTGGCGTGTGCGGGTGGATGGGGGAGGAGGGGGAGGAGGGGTTGGTGTGTGTGTCTGTGTGTGTGTGTCTCTGTGTGTGTGTCTGTGTGTGTGTCTGTGTGTGTGTGTGATTCGCTGGCCGCTCGTGGCCCCCCGATCCTGGTGCCGTTGTCGCAGTCTCGACCATGAAATGACGCTCCCCTGCAATGACGGATGGTCCCGCTCGATGTACACAGTCTCCCACTACCTACATGTCGCACAGTCACCTCAGCCGAACGATGTCCTCCTCCTCCTCCTCCACACCATCACTTCCATCATCGCATCCAATCAATCACTTCCCTCAATCAGTCGTCTAATCAAATATTGATTGACCCCACGATCACTACTGTCGCACACGAACGGTGATCCACCGGGCACAACACGCGTGTCAGCCACGCGCCCACCATCTCCACCCATGATCGCTCCTTCCGCCAACCCGCCCCGCCACACGCGCCCGACAACAGGATGACGCCGAACAAACGCACCCACGGCGCCATGAGCGCGAACGCCAAGACGGACGACGACGATCCCGTCGCGCCGGAAGACGAACTGCGCTTCATGGCGCTGGGGGGCGGCGGCGAGGTCGGTCGCTCCTGCCACATCCTCGAATACAAGGGCAAAAAGGTCATGCTGGACGCGGGCGCCCATCCCGCGCACACCGGCTTCCAGTCATTGCCCTTCTACGACAACTACGAGCTGAGTGAGATCGATCTGTTGCTGATCACCCAGTAAGTGCATCATCTCCTCCCCGCGCTCACGAGATGAAGAAGGCGCGAGGAGGAGCGGTCACCACAGCATTGTCATCCATGTCACCCCCTGCTTACAGTCACTCCTCTGCTTCGGCCCCTCGGCCCCTCGGCCACTCCAGCGTAGTCTACATAGTCGACGTATGCCATCTTCCTTCTCCCCCTCCCCCAACTCCCATCCTTCCATCCTTCCATCCTTTCGTTGTGCCAGCTGTGGTGACAGCCCCCCCCCCCAAAGGCCTTCCACCCCCAGAATCTTCCCCGCATCGGCAACAACTAACGAGCATCTCGCAGCTTCCACCTGGACCATGCCGCATCTCTGCCCTACGTCCTGGCCAAGACGGATTTCAACGGCGCCGTCTTCATGACCCACCCCACCAAGGCCATCTACAAGCACATCATGCAAGACTCCGTTCGCGTCCAGAACACCCGCGTTTCTTCCTCCGCCGGCGGCTCCGATGTCGTCGTCAGCGAACTCTTCAATGAGCAAGACGTGCTCGGCACCCTCTCCAAGATCCAGACCATCAGCTTCAACACCACCCACACCCACAATGGCATCCGCTTCACCCCATATCCCGCAGGCCACGTTCTCGGCGCCTGCATGTACGTCATCGAGATTGCCGGCCTCAACATCATGTTCACGGGCGACTACAGTCGGGAACCGAATCGCCATTTGATCCCCGCTTCTGTTCCGCGGAACGTCAAGATCGACTGCTTGATCACCGAGTCCACCTTCGGCATATCCACGTACGAGTCCAGGCACGAGCGAGAAGTGCGTCTGCTGAAGTACATCACCCGCATCCTGGATCGAGATGGACGCGTTCTCATGCCCGTGTTTGCCCTGGGTGGCGCCCAGGAATTGCTTCTCATCCTCGAGGACTATTGGGAGCGCAATCGAGAAAAGATGCACAAGTATCCCATCTACTTTGCCTCTTCGCTGGCACGGAAATGCATGGTCGTCTACCAAACCTACATCGACTCCATGAACGACTCCATCAAATCCAAATTCCAAGCCGGACAGATGGCTGCGGATGGGTCCAAGCGAGGACCGTGGGACTTCGAGCACGTGCGCGCGCTGAAGAGTCTGGACCGCTTCGAGGACAACGGTCCGTGCGTCATGCTGGCCAGTCCAGGCATGCTGCAGAACGGCGTCTCGCGCACCCTGTTGGAGCGATGGGGCACGAGTGAGAAGAACGGAGTCGTGATGACCGGGTACTCGGTCGAAGGGACCATGGCGCGCAAGCTCCTGAACGGCGCGGATCAGATCCCGCAAATCATGACGAATCGCCTGGGCCAGGCGGGTGTGTTGGGAAAGAAGCTGGGAGCCGATCAGGAGCCCATGCTCGCCCGGCGATGCACCGTGGAAGAAGAGACGTTCGCCGCGCATGTAGATGGCACGGCCAATCGGGAGTTCATCGAAGAGGTGAATGCACCGGTCGTCATACTGGTGCATGGGGAGAAGCATGCCATGGGCCGACTGAAGTCGCGACTGGCAAGTACCCAAAAGTTCAAGGTGTACAATCCGGAGAATATCGTGTGGGTCAAAATACCATTCCGGCAAGACAAGGTGGCAAGAGTGGTCGGACGGCTGGCCAACCAGTTCTCGCCGCCATCTCTCCTACCATCGCCGCCCGCCAGCGACGGCGAAGAAGATGAAACCATTGAGGAGAAGGGAGAGAAGAAGAAAAAGATCAAGCACGAAGACGCTCAAGTCCTGAGCGGCGTGCTTGTTCAGAATGACTTCAAACTCCAGCTGATGGCACCGGAAGATCTGAAAGAATATGCTGGCCTGACCACCACCACCATTCTCTGCCGGCAGCGCATCGCACTACCAGCGGCCGGTCCCGACCTCATCAAATGGGCGCTCGAATCTTCCTTCGGACCCGTCGACACCATCGCCGACTCGGACCCGTCGACCAAGAGGGAGGAAGACCGGCCGAACGGCACGCCCAACGGCAAGGTCATGGAGCACGCAGACGAAGAACTACCCCGCCAGGAAGTCATGACCTACGGAGTCATGAACGGCGCCGTCACCGTCGTCTGCATCCAGCCCTCCGGCGAAGTCGACATCGAATGGGAAGGCAACATGATCAACGACGGCATCGCAGACAACGTCGCAGGCATCTTGATGGGCATCGAGACCTCGATGGCGGCGGTGCGGCACAGCAGTCACCCGCATAGCCATTCCCACTCCCACTCCCACCGGGACGGCGACGAGATCAAACGCGAGGATGCCGGAGATAAGGCTCTGCAGGCGAAGCTCCGACGACGGCAACAGTACGGCACCACCTCATCCCGCCTGGACCACCTCTTCGTGCTTCTGGAGTCGCATTTCGGCGAGGAGGCTCTGACTCCCCTGCCTTCGCCGCGTCGGCCGCTGGAGCTGCAAGGCGAGGCCGTCGAGCCGGTGGCCAGAGAGAAGTGGGAGGCGGCGGAGCTGACGCGGCTGCACGCGGCGGGCCTGCTGGTGCCGGGCGTGGAAATCCGGGATAAGGGTGCCGTCGGCGTGGTGTGGTTGGAGACGCTCGAGGTGGAGAGCGAGAGTAAAATCTTGAAATTGGGGATCCAGATTATCGTTGATAAAGTCGTTTGAGGCTGGGCTTGTCACGAGGGTGGGGGGGGATGCAGAATCGTGGGGGGACAGTGCGTGCATGTTGGGGGTGGTGTACTACAGCCGCCGCCGGTCTAGTCAGTCCCCTTTTGCCCACTCTAGAAGCGAAAGATAGACCGTATCCCCTCAATCATCCTCCTATTTCCTGGACCGCCCCCTCCCGCCGACACCAACCCAACTCATCTGATAACCCTCCACCAAACACCCCTGTAGTACGCACCAACTTTGAATCTCCCAAACCACCCCTCTTAAACATCCCTCCCGCCCTCCCCCGCCAAAAGAAAAAACGAAAAGAGAACACGAAAAGAAAAAAACGAAAAGAAAACACGAAAAGAGAACATGAAAAGAAAAAACGAAAAGAGAACACGAAAAGAAAAAGCGAAAAGAGAACACGAAAAGAAAAAAACGAAAACAAAAAACAAAAAGAAAACACGAAAAGAAAGAACGAAAAGAAAAAACGAAAAGAAAAGACCTGAAGAAAAAACGAGAAGAGAAAACGAAAAGAAAACACGAAAAGAAAAAACGAAAAAAAGAAAAAAACGTAAAGAAAAAAGGGAAAGAAAAAAAGAGAAAGAAGAGACAGACGACCATACCGCACCACCCGACCCCTGACGAGTCCCGCTCCTCCCAGCCTCCGCCTCCCCTTGGAACCCCCCGCGCCCCCTGTGCCCGTCGTGCGCGGGGACGTCCGCGTCCGCGTCCGAGTCGTCGTCTCCTCGGCTCCTTCACCTTGGCTTGCAGCGTTTTTGGCGGGAGGATGCGGATATGGCGTCGGCGCGTCGATGCTTGGGGCGGGGTGCTCGAGCGCGCCAAACAGGAGTGTTGGTGGTTCGTTTAGGGCGGTATGAAGAAAGCGGAAGCAGAGAGCGAGGGAAGAGGGAACAAGGGCGGCTTGGTGAGAATCGCTTCAGGGTTGTCATTACGGATTGAGATTTCTGTCGTGCTGTACGTTACTACTACAAGATATGACGGTACATTGTGAAGGAGATTCCTTGCTGATCATCCATTCATACTTCTCAAGCATCCTTCTCTGATCTCGCCGCAAGCCAGTGGCAATGTACTTCCTCACTCGACATCCACCTTCTTCACCTCGACAAAGTCGCTGTCGAGCTTTGGCACCTCGATCCTTAAAATGCCGTCCTGCAACCTCGCGCTGATCGCCTCGATGTCGATCTGAGCCGGGACCGCGCGAGAGCCCAGGCGTACCTTTCTCTCAAATGCTCCGACCTTGCGCTCGTCCAGTGCAAGCGTCTTCAGTGTATCCTCGTCAGCGGGGCGATAAATGACACCGGCAATGCTGAGCTCCGATTTCTCGGCATCCCAGTTGACACCGACGTCTTCTTTCTTGGCGCCTGGGAGAGAGACGTGGACGATGAAGCTCTCTGTCGTGTCGAATACGTCGACTTCTGGTTTGTGGTCATCATTCTTGTTGTTGTTGTCATTGCCGCCGAAGAGCTGGGCTTGGAACATCTCAGCTAGGTGTCCGAAATCCATGGGGCTGCCGAAGCCAAAGCCGTGACGATCGTGGCCTCCAAGTGGGCCACCACGACCGCCATGTGGACCGCCGCGGCCTCGACCACCGAAGCCCCTGCCGAAGCCAGCGTGACGTCCATCAGGGTGGCAGCGTGGGCCCGGAGCGTGGTGCCGGCCAGGGCCCTTGCGACCACGGCGTCCATTTGTCGCGGGGGGTGAGCCGGGTTCACGAGACTCGAGTGATTCCTCTTCCGCATCGTGCTCCATCTCGGTTGGGCCTTCCTCACCGGAGCCGTCCTGGAAGTCTGAAGGGGGCGGAGGACCCCTTGGCCGTCCGTGGTGATGACCATGCGGCGGTCCGTGCCTGCCACGATGCGGCATTGGGCCGACTGGGAAGCGCTCCTGGCCCGCGTGTTCTGCTGGCGCTTCTTCATCAGAGCCATGTTGATGCTCCGGTGGTGGTGGAGGGCCTCTCGGTCCCGAGCCGGGTGGTGGCGGGGCGTGGCGATGACGGTGGCGCGGGCCGTGTCTGCCACCGCATGGCATCGGACCAAATGGGAAGCCAGGCCAGCCGTGCTGTTCATTCTCGGATTCACCGGCCCACTCGCGGCCGCCGAAGAAGGGGTGCTGGGAGGCCTGCTCCTCCATGCTGGCAACGAAGTCCCAAAACGAAGCGGTGTTGTTGTAATACGACAGTCTTGAAGCCATGGTTGCTCGTGTGATGGTGTGACGGAGAGAAACGATACAGCGTTCACATCCCAGCAGCTCGGTCTTTATACGCCTCTGACCCACCTGTAGGCAACAAGAAAGTAGGCACCAAGCGCGTCGTCAGCCACAGTGTCGTCGGCCTCGTACGAGCACTATCGGCGGCAGACTAGAACGACACAGAAGGCCGGTGAAAGCCACAGAAGCACGTGGAGCACGCATTCTAGGCTGCCGTGCGCCACGTCTTGCGAAAAGTAGTGCACGTCGGCCTGGAAGCCAAGTGAGCTAAGTGCAAAAGTAGCTGTCTCCACCGACAGTAGCGTGGCCAATAAACGTGTTTTGACGCGTCGATCAATCGAGTCCCCGGCGGCCGAGAGATCTCCCGAGGTCGGCCGACAGATTCATCGGCTCCGACTCGGCCCGCCTCCACCGCCAATCAAATGGTCGCAACGGCTCACTCGGTCACGGCACGCGTAACGCGACTGGGAGGTTGACGAAAGCTCCAGCCACGGACAATGGAGGCATCAGAGCGGATAGATGGCTCACACGCTGCGCCCTCGTCATGTGGACGACTGATCGCATACATCGCACCCGAGATAGCCAAAATCCGAGTCGCAGAAACCCATTCTCCCCGACACTGCGTCGAGTTGAGCTTCGGCGTGCCCGCCAAACACGTCACCGGCCTGAAGTGGTCAGAGGATGGCTCATGGCTGGCGGTCTGTTCACACAGCGCCGTTGAAGTACTTGATGTCGAGGGTGCGGGCCGACGTGTCCGACTCGACAACGGCAGCGGTGGGCTTGGCTGCTTCCGATCGGTCGACTTGCTTTCCGACCAGCTCTTGACCACCTGGGAGTTTGGTCACGCGAAATGGTGGCATCTCAAGACCGGCAGGTGCGGAGAGCTACCACATGTCAAGACCGTCACCGCCACGCCAGCTTGGCAAGTGCGACCGAGCCCTGCCAAAGAAGTGCCGCCTGTCCTCGCCATCCTGTCGCGGCAAAGCGGCGAGGACACTCTCTCGCTGCAATGCCTCGGCAATCAGACGGCGTCGGTGTCGACCACGAAAGTACCCGGCGACACCCGCACCATGTCGTGGTCGCCGGACGGTCGTTGGCTGGCTCTCAACGGCACTCCGTACACGTCGCCGTGCCTCCATATCTACACCGCGGGTGGTCACCATTACAAAGCATTGGACGGCCACGACCGTGCCTTCGAGCGCGGCACGAGGCGAAGGCCGGAAGATCAGTCGAGTCTGGTCGGCATCAAGGAAGTTGCCTGGTCTCCGAGCGGTCAAGTCCTCGCCCTGTCCAGACACAATGGCAGTGTCGCGCTTCTCAACACCAGAACGTTCGGGTCTCGAGCCAGTATCGAGCACTTCACAACAATCGATCAGTCAAATCTAGCTTCCGAAGATCAAGCGCCAATATTCGAGGAGTCAGTGGCGGCGTCAGGGGAGCGATCCTACATTCGAGCTGCGCACCCATTCTCGCCTCCGCGATCAGAACTCAACGACGAGCAGCATGTCATCAATCAAGGCGTCGTGGAACTGAGCTTCAGCTGTGACGGATCTTACCTTGCGACCCGAGACGCTAGGATGCAAAGCACCGTCTGGGTCTGGAACATCGCTACGCTATCTGCTCAAGCGGTGCTGATCCAGCACGGTAACGTTCGCAAGTTGCACTGGCACCCGGTGCATCCAGCAGTACTGATGATTGACTGCGGTGAGAGCATTGCATACATCTACAACGTGTCCATACCGGATGCACCACAGCCGCATCCTGTGTCTCTGTCGGGCGTCAAGTCGCTATCCTGGGTGCCTCTACGCAGAGGTGCCAAGTCCGCCATTCTGGCATCGTCTCGCTCCACCTTCCGCATCCTCTACCCGGAAGGCCGAGACGAGAATGTGGAAGCTGTTGTGCCTCGGCGCGCGCCTGATGTCGGCGCGGCGTTCGAGGAAGGCGCGAGCGAGGACTCGCTCATGGATATGTTGTCTGGTCGCAAGCCTTTGCCATCACGGTCAGACGATTCCTACACGCGACGAGTCGACATGGAGGTCGATGAGGAAGACGAGTGTGCCACGAGTGCACGGCTTGATGACACGTTTAGACAGAAACGAAGGGCGCCCGTCGGACCGATCGAGATCGATCCGCTTGACGACAGCCAGATCTTCTAGGAGATGCCTGGCCGCTTGTAGCTTGATACTGAACTCCGACAGGCCAAGTGTCGGCTTGAAGAATGTGCGGTCGTGGTGCACGATTCATAATACCCAACATCTTTTTGATAGCCGATCGTCAGACGCATTAACCGAGTCGCCCCTCCACACCTCCAGCCAACTTGACAGGAGCTTTTCCAGCTGCAATCCCATCACGAGCCACACAGCCCACGGCCCCCGGAGTCGGCCCGACCCCTACCACAGACCCCATCACATCTTGTGGCCCCTCCTGGAGTCCTGTCCAGGACGTCAATTTTCCTGCGTGCGTCGCAGTGCGTCCGATCGCTTCCTGCAGGAGCGTGTGGCTCACCTCGCACGCAGTCGTTTCTCCCTCACAGGTGACCGGCGAGCCGCGGTAGCATGCCTTCTCACCCCAGCATGTCAGCACGCCCACATCATCGTTCAATCAAGCAATGGAGGCTCACTCCGCAAGACCAGGTGCACTGTGTGCCAACCCCTTGGTTCATTGGCCACAACGATGATGAATCGGCGGACCGTGACGGGGGGTCCTTGCCACAAGAGCGACGTTGGCAAGAGCTGAGAGGAGCAGGGCAGGGAGTATGGTCTTCGTCGGGCGGTCTCGTCTGATGTTCTCTTGTGATTGTGGTGAGGTAGCTGATGCTCCTGTGGACAGAGGGCCATTATTATATTTGAATTTGCGCAACAGCTACCCTTGCGACCACACTAGTCCTGCGTCGGTGTCTGGAAGTTCACACGTCGCTCATTGCCGAGCGTGCGGTGTGCTGCAGACACCGTGTGTTGCCAAATGCTGTTCCACAATCCCACATGTGCTTTTGGAGCGTTCCAAGATTGCTGCTTCGATCAAGGTGTGCTCAACAAAGTCCTTCTGCTCCCACCAGTCCATGGTGCTCACTCCTGGAAGACATCCAGTCGAGGCCAATCCTACAAAGCTGGGACCGGCCATGGACTCGCTGCAGCAACGACTCTTCGAATTTGGCCAAGCTTGCGCAGCCTCTGGCCACGACGGCCCTCCGTCAGCAAGCCCATGAAGCATCACGTGCGTGGCCAAGGACCAGGAAAATGCGGTAGACTCAGACTTCTCACGGTCCTCGATGCCTGGAAGGCACAACCGACTTGCCGCGATTTGGGGTGTCCGCGGCAACTCCCTTCCGGAGTCAGGCGAACGGAACGGAGATTTCAAATGTGGTACCTACACAGTGCATCAGAGTCTCCGGCCCTATCGACCCTGCCGAGCGGACTGGCGATGCTGGAACGGACGGTGAGATGCGTCATTGACGCTCTCCCGGGGCCGCCTGACGAGCTTGTCCGGGACGATCCCCCAGAGCCATGTGCGCGACTACGGGAGGTCAACCGGCTCGTGACGTATAAAAGCAGGCGTGTGTGTCTGCTGACCCATGTTCAGACCTTCGGCTTTCGCTGCCGTGCGGCTTGGTCTTACAATCCGTGATAATGTCGCTTTTTGGGCGGTCTGGTTCTCCAATCTTGCCTGATGCCGCCTTCGTCAGCTTTCCCCCGTCTTGACGGACTTGAGAGGGTGTTCCGGAGTAGCGGAACAGGTGCAGTATCATGTGCAAATTTGGCGCTTGCATCACTTCATCTCACCTCACTTCACTTCACTTCAATTCACTTCTCGCTTGTTGCTAACGGCCTGAGCCGCCTCCTCACATTTCGCTCTGTCCGATTGTCATGAGTTTTCACTAGCAAAGCATTGTGAAGCCAATTCTGGTGCGTTCTCGTACGGTGGATTAGCTATTGTCACAATGTGTTTCCTTCCAGCCTCCTTGCCGTGGGTTATGTACTTCCTCACCTCCCTTCCCACCTGTTTTACTCGCACTTGCTCCGATCCGGGTGACCTCATATACATCTTCTCAGCAAACCGTAAATAGCACGCTCTGCAACGTAATATGTCATCAACTACTCTCTTCGGCGCTGCGAGGCAACAGACTGCGCCTGCTGGTCAGGTCGATCCTGCCTCAGAACCACAAACTCACCTCAACTCCTCAGGACAGGTGGTCTTACGCTCCCTCCAATCTCAGCCGTCATACCTCGTCAGCCTGCCCGGCAGGCTGACAGTCCTCCTTCCAGCACTCCTCAACTTGTCAGGAGTCATAACCTCGCGTTCCCTCCTGACCCAGCTGCGATCAATCTTCGCCTTTCTAGTCCTGGTCCTGCAGCAAGCCAAGCATTCTCTGGAGCCTCACGCTCCACGTCAATCGATCTGAGGATATCGACCACATTCGTTGCGCCAACTACCGCGCTCAGGACGCCGACCACGCCTGCAACAAAGCCATTTACCTCATCAGCTCCTACTTCGCCCAGCCGGGAGCACCCAGCTACGAAGCAAGTTCGCAGCCCATACGTGTTCCTTTGCCGTTATGGTTGCGGAGGCATCTACAAGACAAGCACCGCCTTGCAAAATCATATGCAGAATTTCCACGAGATTAGCACCGCCTTGCAAAATCATATGCAGAATTTCCACAATCTCGTGGAAGACACAAAGGTAGTTGGGACGTGTGAGGTTTGTGGTCGCAGGTTCGCAACCAAGTCTACTTGGTTTTCGCACGGAAACCAGGGATGCGAACCGCCCAGCGACCCAAATGTCGTAGCCAGATGGACGGTCGCAGAGCCCTTTACCAAGCAGGAGAAGGCTGATACGTAAGTGGAATTGCAACTGCCCAGATGTCGAAAACTGAATGCTGACCAAGAGCGGCAGATTTGGAAAGCGTTTCGGCTCCTTGCGGCCCGCCGAGACTGTTAGGAAGGACAACACAGAAGAGCAGCTGTCGAAGGCACTAGCCTTCCTCCATGCCCCAATTCCCACGTGCTGCGACCATGTGGTATGACTGTGCTTCACCGACGACCAGGTATCCCCATCTCGCTTCCCGCTCAACTGCTTCAATTCTGCAGAGTCCACATTCTTGGACGCACGAAATGTGGATTGTGCGTATGGGTCATGAGGCAAGAGGCTCTAGCCAACCTGCCTTCAAACGCCCGATGCCTCAAGCAAATTGCGCTGCGCTGTCGTCGTATAGATAGAGATTCTGGAGGTTTGTAAAACATTCAAGTTGCTTCGAATGATGCTTAAGTACCTCGCTCTCGCAGCCGCAGCAGCTGTGCTGGCTTCGGCCACCAGCCTCAACGGCTAGCCCACCTTGACGGGCTACTTTCTCCAGGACGACCCGGCCATGAATGCCACCAGCTTTGCGTATGCAGGTGTCAAACCCGCAATCAGAGAGGACGAGGCTGGAATGATGGCAGTACAACGAGACCTTCGGCCTCATCGACCGCACCTACCCGGCTACTGCTGGCATGACAGCCACTCTTACGCAGTGGCAACATTTCAAGGCGCAAGTCGATTACCTGAACGCCAATGCAGCTCTGGACACAGTGTACAAGGTCCTGTTCATGAGAAGGCATGGGTGAGTCTGACGTTTGCAGGACATGAAATCGGAGATTCGTACTGACCTCCTTCCCACAGTGAGGGATATCACAATGCTGCCGAAACATTCTACGGGACCCCTGCTTGGAACGTGTGTGTAACGACGGGGTAGCTGACATGAGCAGTGCCACTGGGCGGAGTTGAACGGCAATTCCACCAACACATGGGAGAACGCCGACTTGACACCGGACGGCATTGCCCAAGCTCAGGCGGCTCATGAGTTATGGCAACAAGAGATTTCGACCCAGCAAATCCCAAATGCTTAGTCTTACTACACCTCACTTTTGACTCGCTGTCTGAAAACCGCCAACATAACGTTCGATAGACTTGCTCTCCGCGACCACCACCCATTCGTTCCAACCGTCAAAGAGCTTTTCCGCGAGGGCATCAGCATCTATACTTGCGACCACAGAAGCAACAGGACCTACATTCACGACCTCTTCCCTACTTGGAACATCGAGCTCGACTTGAACGAGTACGACGAGCTCTGGAACGGCGTCACTGCTGAGACGAGCGCAGCCCAGGACATCGGAAGCAAGAAAGTCCTCGACGAGGGTTTTGGCTCAGACGACCACCCCTGAATCTCCATCACTTCTCACTCTGGCGAGATCGCGAGGGTTCTCAGAGTGCTCGGCCATCGCACTTTCAACTGGTCGACAGGTGCTGTCATTCCGGTTCTGGTCAAGGCGCGGTTCTTGCCTTCTGGGGCAGCGACTACGAGGGCTGCGTACACCACTAGCATGCATTCGGCTGCGCCCCCAATTACGAGCATTGCAACTCTGTCACAGGGCAGTGTATGCACTGGCGGCGTGAGGGTGACGACGCCCCTCGTTGATGATGCGGCGCCTATCGGTCTGTCGCTTGCTTCATTGCAACGACACGAGCCACTTATGGACTCATGCTTGGCCCATGGAGACTGGTTGGGGATGGTAGAGAACAGATATATATCGACAGTCGTGCATGCCGAGATTTGTCGGTGGACAGGATGCATAAGATTATGAATTGGTCACAGATGATTCGAGGCAGGTGCGTCGAATTTGGAGTTCGATCACATGAAGATTCGGCCGACGTCCGCGGGTCGCTTTCGACTAATACTCTCATACTTCGCTTGAACGCTATCAAGAACACCACCCACCACCAGCCTTCCCGCCGCTCTCCTTAATCACCTTCATGCGTGACAGCCATATCCAACACCTCCGCTCTCGCCCGCCCTTTCGTCTGCGTGCTAATGAACTCCGACAAGGTCTTGAAACTTCCCGGCTCCACGAACCCAACAACCTCCCACTCCTCGCCCATGACATCTTGACTTTCCACTTGCTCCACGTACCCTAGAATCTTATCCTTTACCGTCCCTTTCTCTGCCTCCTCGCCCTCGCTCTTCGGCTGCGACTTCACGCTCTGCTTCAGTGTGCTCGTCGGACATGTAATCCTCAATCGCATCCGTGCGCGGGCGACGGGAATAGGTTGGTGCGCGATGAGCGCCTTCATCGCCTCTAGCGCCTGTGACTTGGCAGACTTGTTGGTGGTGACGCCCGTCCACTTTGGCTTCGCTTTCTCGACTGATGCATCGCCGTTCGTATCGTCAGCCCTCGCCGGCGTACTGCTCCCCGATTCCTGCAAACTCTGCTCGCGACTCTTACTCCGATCTAGCGCAGGGCCCTCGGCCTTCCCGGCCTGCCTTCCTGCATGCCCGCCTTGACTACTCAATTGATCCAGCGCTTTCTCGATCATTCCACTCGTGTACACCCTTTTACTCTTCGGATCCACCAGCCTTCCCGCCACCATTTCGATCACCTCCTTGTGCACTCTTTCCAATTCTGCGCCTCTCTCCTTCTCGCCCACCTGAATCTCTCCCTTTGTCAGAATTTCCAGAACAACCTCATCGCGGGTCATGCCAGGGAAGCTCTTCTTGAGGTCTTCATTGGGAGCGACTTGGCCTTTGGAGACATTGAGAAAGACATTGGGTATTTGGAGAACATTGTCGAGATCCTTCTCGTTGCCGGCGCGGAAAGAGGTGACGGTGTTCTTGTAGCATGCGATTTCGTAGCGCTTTTTGCCCTTTTTCATGCGGACGAGAGAGACGTTGGTGAGGCGGATCTGGTTGGAGGGTTGGTTTATTTGTGCGGATGGCATCGTGGCGGTATAGCCTAGTTTGTACGGTGGTGTGTCTGAGCTTTTGAAAGTATACGAGATGACGCAGAGCGGGTGGATTGTCTTCAATGCCACCGCAGCGCGAGATCTGTGCTGCAATGCCTCCGTCGGAGCGCGGGCCGAAGGGCTTGGCATCTCCGCCCCGCGCATGCAATGATCGTCACTCTACTGTCAAGCTCGCATACCCGGAACACTCACTACCTTTACATATTTGAGAGGATATCTACGATACAGGAGGAGACAGAAAGATATGCTTTCGCCGACACCAAACATACCAATACTGATAAGAACAAGAGACTAGCGCACGTCGAGAGCGATATAACCACCAGAAATACTGTCACAGCCGGGAGGTGGCCTCCATTACGAGCCATGACCGGCTGAGGTACACTCCAGCCTAGACACAGCATGTCTTCGGCGCAAGGCGCGCGGCCGGGCCAAATGCCGCGACGAGGTGATCGTCCAGCGCGCCCCATCCCGGCCAAGCGCGGTGGGACCGCCATGGACGGCGGCGCAGACAGCAGCAATGCCGCGAACAAGAAGCGCAAGCTGGAGGAGCCGTATGTGCGCACCACCGACTACATCCTCCGCAAGCACCGCGGCAACGCGCCCTCCATGATCGTGCACCTGCATCCCACCCACTTCCGCTTCGACAATCAGGATGGCAGCTTCGCGTATGACTCGCCCATGAAGTTCATCATTGAGCATCTGCGAGCGCAAACCCTCCCACACGATTTGCTGCCTGAGCTGCTGGCGAACAACGTTCCCTTCTACGACGGATGCCTTATTGTCGAAGTCCACAATCATCGCACCGCCGCCAGCAAGGATAAGTCGAAGCAGGAACGTGATGTCGCCGATGATAAGGCCTCCATGCACCGCTATACTGAGCACGTTGTGCCTTCAGCATTGGCGCCCTATCCGTCAAAAGCAAAGATGGATGACACGAGCAATGGCGAGGCAAGCGCCGTTTCCGAGAAGTCGGCCAAGGGCAAGCACAAGGAAAAGGAAGGTCCCAAGATCACCACCATTGTCTTGCATCCAACCGAACTCTCCAAGCACCACGAGCTGCTGTACCTGGCCCAGACTCCAGCCGCCGAACTGTTGCGCGGCAAAAGGAAAAGCGTGGAAGCCGGCGTCTCTTCGAATGGACAGACGCCTACCCCAGCAACACCAATAGTTGGGACTCGAGGACCATTATCGCAGTCGCAGAAGATGGCATTGGAGGAAAGCGACTTCTACGCATTTCAGGGTGAGATGCTCGTGGGCTCCGAGCCTCCCTTATTTCTTGACCCTGTCCGCAACGCGGAAGACTCGCACCGTCTGATCGAGTTTCTGACCAACCCGCGGCACAACGAGAAGCCACCGTCGCCCAAGTCTCGTAAGAGAACTACAGCGGAGATGGCAGCGGATGACGCGCAAGCCGCCGAGGCCGAGCGTCGCATGCTCATATTCGATACGGCACGAAATACGGCCACTGAGACCCAAGGTGCAGCTGCAACACTTGGGTTCATGCGGTTCAAGACATTGGAAATGGTGCGCCAGAAGCACGAGGAGCAAGAACGCGTCAAGAAAGAGAACGAGGAGCGCGCCGCTGGCGAGAAGAAAGCCACTGAGGATGCTCAGCAGAAAGCTCTGGCCGCCAAGGCACAGCGCGAGCAACAGCTTCTTCAACAACAACAACAACAACAGGCTCAACAGCGCATGTTACAGCAGAGACAGCAACAGGAGGCCAGACGCCAGTCACAAATCGCACAAGCGCAAGCTCTCGCCGCACAGCAGGCCAACGCGCAGAACAACCCGATGCTGCAGAACATGCAGCAGAATTTTGCACAGCAGAACGCCATGTCGCAAGGTAGTCCAGTTGCAAGGCAGCAAACCCCGATGGTCAACAACTCGTCTCCTATGCTGCAAAATGGTGGCTTCCCAATGGTGTCAACATCAAGCCAAGGTGCGGGCAGCCCACCGCGTCCCACCTCCGCGGCCATGCCAAATCGTGCCGTGTCCATGGCTCGTCAGGCCAGCCAGCAACATGGTAGTCAGCAAAATACGCCTCAAATGCCTCAAGGAACACCTAGCATGGGTCAGGCTATGCCTAACCGACAGATGACCCAGACTCCGCGCATGCCCCCGGGCAGTCCAGCCAATGCCATGCACACACCATCCTCGGCCATGATGGGTCAGATGCCAACGCCGCAAATGAATCAGATGAGCCATCTCTCCGATTCGCAAAATGCCATGTTGCAAGCCATGCAGCAGCGTGGCGGCATGCAGTCGGGTGCTATGCCGAATGGAAACTTGACGCCTGAGCAGATTCAGATGATTAGAACTCAACAGCAAATGCGTCAGAGGATAGCAGCCGGACAAGATCCCAGAATGGCCTTGCAGGCACAGCAGCAGCAGTTGCAAATGGCTCGGGCGCAGCAGATGCGCCAGATGGCAGCCCAGGCGCAAATGAATGGTCACGCGGGCTCACCTATGCCGCAGCAGCACCAATCACAGACACCGCAGATGAACCACGGCCACCCAGGCGCGCCACATCATCCGGCTCAAAACCCTGGCGGCCACCCTGTCATGAACCCTAACCTGCCAACGGAGCAGCAGCAAGCGATGGCGCAGCAGCGAGCACAGCATATGGCACGACTGAGGCAGCAGCAGGCGGCTGTGCAGCACCTGCAACAGATCAGCAGCCAATATGGTGGCTGGCAGCGCATCCCTGACCAAGTTGTTCCGAGCCTGCCGCAGCAAGTACAATTGCTCTTGCAGCAACAGAAGTCCAAGCAGCAGCAGCAACTGCAACAGCATGCGCAGCGAGCAAATATGATGGGTCAGCATGGGAGCATGAACGAGAATGCGGTGCCGGCGGGTCAGCCGAATCCGCAGTATATGGCGCAATTGAGGCATAATCAGGGTAAGTAGCGCTAATAATACCAGAGTCGAATATGGACAGGTCGACTGACGCGTATTCGGATCCAGCAATGCTCCAAGCGACCATGCAACAACAGCAGGCTCATCAGCAACAGCAGCAGCAGAACCAGCAGGGCGGCGGTAACCCGATGTTGCAGGCTATGGCGGGCGGTATGGGACAGCAGAGGAGCGATCACTTGGATCAGCATTTTGCAAATATGCAGAATGCATTGAATCAGCAGCAGAGGAATCAGTAGGGTTGATCGCCCGGAGATTGCTGCGGGGGATCTGGGCGTGGAGACCGAAATACCTGAGGGCTGGTCGATGGATTGGGCTGGGCACGAATTGAAGATGTTATGACCACGACGTCTGGTTTTGGTGGGAAAATGGCCGCGAAAGAGGGCGACGGGACAGGACAAAATGTGCAGGTACCTCGCTTGTTGGGTGGAGGAGACGTCTTGTGTACATAAACTCGACGAGAGGAGGGTATTCTGCGGCGGACCTGAATAGGGCTTCACAGAAGCCTCCAATTGCATCTGCTGGGTCTAGTGACTGGCTTGGCTGCTCATCTACCTCACAGCTACCTGACTGCCGATGTTATTGCTGTCTTGGCATTCTCATCATCCCCTCCGTCTCATCTCGCGGGTATGTGTGTCGTCGTCCCTGCCCGCCAACCCTCCCCTATCGGCACGTTCTGACCTGCCGGCCAGATCTACAGGCTAGATCTATCCTGGTCAAATTGACCGACCAGTACACGTTCACTTTCTGTCTTCAGGTGCCACCCCAAGCGCCGCCGCCGAATGCATCGCTCTTGCCATGCAGAGAAATCCAGGGAAAATCTGCTTACCTCTTCTTCTTCCTCCCCGACCGCACGCGCTCCTCATACGCTATCCATCCCTGCCTCCTATACTCCAGGGCCGCGTTCTTGCGATCCTCCGCCTTCAGAATCCCACGTCCCACAATAATAACATCGCTGCCGCCTTCGCGGATGACCTGCGCAGGCGTATTGTACTGCTGACCCAAGCCATCGCCACCAGCCGACAGCTGCACGCCTGGAGTCATGGTGATGAAATTGTCCTTCGGCTCAGCATTCAGCGTCTGCTGCGCGATGAAGCCCATGACGAAATCCTTGTTCTCGCGCGCGTGCGTCACGCACTGCTGCGTGTATTCGGAGGTGAACAGATTGCCGGCTGAAGACATTTGCGCAAGGAGCAGAAGTGAGCGGTAGAAGGGCGGTGGGCCGAGGTCTCCGAGTTCTTTCTCCAGGTCCCCGCTGTCGTCCAAATCGTCAGACTCCTCGCCACTGGTGCGCCGAGAGAGAGAAGGCCGCAGCGTCGGTTGCGGGCTGATGGCCTCCGTCTTTGTGCTGATCGTCGTGCTCACAGAGACGACAGACTGCTTGCGACCTTTGCGGTCCGCATCGGGATCGTCCTCCTCGATGTCCGAGTCGTCCCCAGCAGTGGGTGTGTGGCTCGCGTCGCCGTCCTCGTCGTCAACCGATTCGTCGTCATGTGTGCTATCCATGACGGACGCGGCAGGTGAAGCTGATATGTCTGTCTGTACTGAGGTGTTATGCGCCACTATCGCCTTGTGCGCCGCCTCGGCAAGCGCTGTGATAACCGCGGGACCTGGAAAGAGCGCGGCGTTGATAACCTGTGCCCAGCGCACTATCGCCAATGGGCCTCGAGTATACTGTTGTTGGAGTGTGCCTGCATAGTTGTATTCAGCATAACGTCCTCAACCAGCTGAGATCTGGCTACCACAACGTACTGCCAATGTCGCCAAACTTTCTGTCCTCAAACACCAGAAATTTCTTCCGCTTCGATATCTCATTCAATCCCCTGATAGTCTTGTCACCAAAATCATCAATGATGTCCGCGTGAGTCTTCAGTATGCAGATATGATCGCCCACATCTTCCGCCAATCGCAACAGCTCGGTGGTGGTGTTGACATCTGCAGAGACACACAGGTTCGTTCTCTTGCAGTGGATCAGCCGGAAGAGGTATGTTGCTAGCGGCGTCAGACCTGACTGATCACTTCGCTCGCCGTAGGTCTGAAAGAGCGTGTGATGCCGATAAGCAGCCGAAGGCATTGCGTTGGTTCTTCTGGGAATCGGTCCTCGCTGGGGATTGATCCGATAAAGGCAAGCTACTGATGTGGTGAAGCCTTCCAAGTCGCATGGAGTAGCTACAGGTGGTCAACCTCCTTCGCGAGGGAGGCCGATGTGGTCGTCACGGATCATATGGCAGCCAAGCGAAGCGGCGCAGAGCCTGAGATATCCGTCTGTTTCGGTAGATCGCTGGTGGGATTCGCCGTGCCTCTAATCACAATCAAGATGCTCGCAGATCGTGTGCGCCTCGATCTGGCGTTGAATGCTCCTCTATGTATGTTGGGAGGGTCTCTGTGACGGCGATGTTGCACTCGGCCACGAGTCTGCCGGAGCAGCTTTTTCTTTTCTTCTGGGCTTTCGACGACGGTGGGTCATCAGCTGCGCGCGGCAAGATGATGTCTAAGGTAGAACACGCTGCCTGTCTGAATCAACGAATATATGGCTCATCTGACTTGTGTGAACCTTCAATGTCGTGGCCCAGGACACTCGCTGAGCCAGCGTCTGCAGGTGTCCGTGATGGAGAACTTATGTATTGCTAAGAGAACTCTTCACACATCAAGCCCTCGCCCCAGTGGACTCGTCCGTCACAGAATCTGCTGCGCAATCTTACATACGCATGTATCCGCGAAACCGAGCGAGCCACTCTCAAAAGATGCAGCGAACAAGGTCTCTGCTTGGAAGTAACCCCCACTACTGTGCCAGTGCATTATGCAGCTCAAGCTACCGGTGCGCCGGTTTCTGGGCCGCCTCTGCCGTCCTGTTTCTGAACCTGCATCAGTGGTCACCTCATTGTGTGCACATCGAACAAGATTGACCGCCAAAGTGACCTGCTTGGAGGTCACCGACATTGAGCGCATGGGAATCGTCTCCCGCGCTGCTACGCGGACGAGCCGTCACACTCGGTCCGAATGAGTGGGAGTTCCTTGTACGACGTGCGTTCGTCTCATAGTCTTGTACAGATTGCAGACGGGCACGCAAATGTCGGTCGCCTGAGCGTGGCCGAGGTGGTGTCACTACACGTCGCCAGTGAAGGGGAGTGTGCACTTGTGGTTGGATCTTTGTGTTTCAATCTCGAGACAGATTCGACGAGTCATCAGGCGGTGAGGAAACGATTGTGCAGTGATGCGCAAGTACTGTTCTGACACAGTCTCACATGACAGTACGTACATGTACGTGTCGCGGATGTGCTGGCGCCAGGTGCAGCTGCAGCCAAGTCCGATCGCGCTGTCTATTGCTTCATATAGGTTGTGCGACTGTACCGAACGAACGAACCTCGGGACGACCTCCGGCATCGTACCACCGTACGCAGGAACCGACGAGGACGTCCAAGTGTTACCGTGTCAAGCTCATCACAGGACGGCCATTTCCCAGTCTGATGACACCAATAATGGCTGTCCTTCTCCGCTAGATGAACATCTCAGCAGGACTACAGACGACTCTGTAGCGCATTGACTTTACTGGGCGTTGTCGCGGTTGTCATGCTTCTGGACAAATAGATTGGCCGATGCCAGCTCCGCAGAGCTGAGCGGTGCAGCACCGTACCTGTTTTACTGCAGTCAGCACGCGTGCGAATAGCACAGCTCAAAGCAGCGACAGGTGCATTGCGTGAATGAAAGCAGCACAGCGATAAGACTTACCAAGCAATAGCGGCCATGCCGAGGAAGGCGCTGATACAACTGAAAACCAGCGCAACGATGCCTCTCGCCGTAAATCCCGAAGGCAGAGGCGCAGGGCTTTCGTTCTGACCCTTCAGATCAAGTACATCCACCGTGTTGCCGGCTGCATTTCCACTAGTCTGTGTGCCCGCCGCCTTGCAAATATCAAGATGGTTTTGAGGGATTGTCAACGTCTTCTGCATCTCAAGTGGTGCTTCGACCATCGTGGCTGCCAAGCCAGTCACCAAATGCCAATCGATGTGGCAATGGAAGAACCAGACACCAGGATTGTCGGCCACGAACCGGATGACGAAATTACTGTTTGGCCGGACCATCAAGACGTCGCGACGCATCGGCACAGCTGGGAAGGATGACTCGTTGGCGGGATTCCAATGACCACCGTTCTCTTCGGTCCGGACGATCGCCTGGAAGTTGTGGCCGTGCAAATGAAAAGGATGCTTGCCGGGATCGTCATTGTTGAGCACGATATCGACGATCTGACCTTGTTCCAGCACATATGAAGCAGTGTAATCGCCATAGACGAGATGGTCCGTTGCCATCGCGCCGGTACTGAGCGCTGAATATAGCGTAGGTACCACGGGCCTGACATAGGTAATATTGTTAAAGAAGGCGCTGCACTCCATTAGTGGATAGCAGAAGGACAAATGAGCGTCACAAACTCACTAATTTGCGCCATCACCAAGATTGTCCATCGCCAAGTCTAGCGTTATGGTGATATCGGGATCGCCATATACTTCCAAGCCATCTTGAGCAACCAGCGTGAAATCATCGTATGGCGTAAAAGTGTCGACTTCAGCAGCTCCGGGTGTTTCAACCATTTCATTGTATACCAGCCAGCCTGTGACGTTCCAATTCAGGCCAGCTGGGAGTACGTCGAACAATTCCTCGATCATTGTCAGCGTGCCACACTGTTACGGTGTCAATTGAAAGAATCATACCGTATCCATGCTCGCCATCATCGGGAAGTTGGTTGAGCTACTGTTCTTTGCCGTCACGAGGAAGCCGTATCTTTGGGCGGCAGTAAGGTATATCATATCTGCCTCGGCCGGTTCTGTGTAGACACCATCCACTTCGATGATCTTCATTGTGTGTCCCTCGATCCAGAAATACTGCCCAGCAAACGCACCAATGTTGGTCATGCGGAAGTAGTACGTCTTACCTGGCTCGATTGGGACGGTCAAGTTTTGGGTGTCGTTGAGTAATGCGGAATTTGGCACCGGTTCGGCGCCTGTCGGGTTCTGATAGTTGATGAAGCTTGCCAAGAGACCGGGCATCTCGTCATGATACCAGTCGCTCACAGTGAGAGGGATCTCCGCGTCGAATTGTCCTGCGTACGGATTGTCTGGGTCGTGAATGATGTTCTGTCCCCGGAAACCATCTGGGTACTGTCCACGGCTATGACTGTGGTACCAATATGTGCCGGGCTGATCAATCTATCCGACATCAGTTCGAACGTTGAGTTAGCAGAGGCGGAGATGAT
Organism: Teratosphaeria epicoccoides; assembly: GCA_021401465.1. Taxonomy (NCBI): domain Eukaryota; kingdom Fungi; phylum Ascomycota; class Dothideomycetes; order Mycosphaerellales; family Teratosphaeriaceae; genus Teratosphaeria; species Teratosphaeria epicoccoides. Next base: position 23,695 of record JADDMT010000059.1, read on the forward strand.
ACCGTGAAGTTGTACACCATAGTCTCGCCAGGCGGCACGTCACATTGCGTCACGCCTACTGGCCCATCCATGTAGTTTGTGCCATTTTGGAATAAGCCGTGGAAATGGAGACTGGTGCTTTGGTTTCCAAGCTGAGACCTGTCAGTGGAAGCGTGGTAACTGCACCTGTAATTCCATACCTGGTTATGCAAGTTCACGATAACCCGGTCTCCCTTGGTAATGTTGAGTAGTGGCCATGGCCAGTGTCCGTTGACACCGATAGTCGGTCGCTCTGCCATGCCATCTGGATTTGCTCTGACCCAGGTGACATTCCAATCGTATGTGACAGTCGCTGCTAAGGCACTTGCAGCAAGGCATGCTACTGCCGCCACAAAGGTGTTCAACCTCAGATGTGCCATGCTGTTGGCAGATGTCAGAGGAGTTGCGAAGGCCTGACGATGGCAGACGTCCCGTCTTCACTTCTTGATGTCGATCAGCACGTTAGCCTCCTCGCCGTAGCAAAAACCGATCAGACGCGATTGATAAGATTGCAAACCCGCAACTTCCCCCCACTTCGATTGTGCCTTCCGATTGCGGAGGAAGCACAGATCTGATAAGCCACGTGCCTGTACATCCGGTTGAAGCTCACGCGGATCACGCGAGGTTCCGCGGACAGAATAAGCCAAGCTTGACGCACTTTGTCTGAGAGAGCTGGATCGAGCTGAATCGTGAATGAATTTCCACGTGGACTACCGGAGACTCTACTAGTTGCAGCGTCGGATCCCTGGATTTCGAACGAGGGTTTACCAACTGTGGGGAGATCCTTGGTGTCCAGATTGTAACTGCGAGCTGGACAAGATGACCCTGGCTGTGACGTGCTATATTTGAGGGCTGTGTCCTGCCTCTTCTATCGGTCCAGCCGACTCGTTGCAGCGAGGACACGAGAAGCGCGCATAGCAGTATCCGCCGAATGAAAACATCCGAACACAGTTTGGTTTCTTGCTTTTGCTGCAGCATGCCACAGGAGGCTGCTTGGTGAATGCCCAACTCGTGTGGCGCGGCTTCGTCCTTATCTGATGATGAGATGATCTGCTTAGCGCATCCGCAACCTAAATCGAGCCAATGGCAGGGCTCCACATCCACGTTTGGGATCCCGAGCTTTTTGAGAGCTAGTCCTTACTCTGGCAAGCGGGTTAGACCCGGGCTTTAATTGCGGCCAAAGTCTCGAGCTTGAGCAGTGGGTAGAGTCCAAGAAAGCGGCGAGAGCGTGTGGGAGGCCTGGTTGAGAATGCATGATCCTCCTTCAGATTTCTGACCAATCGGAAAAGGCCGAAAATAGTTCCTGCACTGGTTGCTGAAGATCCCTCAAGATTAGTTTGCCGCAGCTTATTAACGACCACGAGATGGGTTCCCTTGCACCATCGAGTAGTTCCAGCCACTGCTAGCACCTTGGCGGCGTCGAAGCCGTGGGACAATCCCAGTTTGCTGCCGCTGTCGGCGTTCAACGCACAGTCACGAACCTTGTGCCAGTAGAGCTCGTTCTTGCGATCTTTTTAGCGCGCAGCTTCCTGCGCGAGTTGCCTCATCAGATAAAACTTTTATCAGATCGTCAAGTCTTGTACTCCGTCAGTGAATATCAGAAGGACAGTAAGCACTGACTGAGATTCGACATTGCCCAGGATGACGGCCAATGTGTTTGCAGTGCCTGGTGCGTCTCATATGCAGATCGCAGATCGCTGCTACCCGACCCTGCTGACTTGGGATCAGTGTTCTTCATCTGCTTCAGAGAATCTGTTGAAGTCGCGATTATCGTCTCGATCCTCTTCGCCTTCTTGAAGCGGACACTCGGTTCTGAGCGTGAGCGGGACCGTGTGGTCTACAACAAGCTTCAGAGACAGGTATGGGCTGGTGTCGGATTAGGTTTGCTCATATGTGTGGTAATCGGCTGCGGCATGATCGGGGCTTTCTATGGCTTGGGCAAAAATCATTTCGCCAACACTGAAGATATCTGGGAGGCCACCTTCGCCCTTCTCGCGACAATCATCATTACACTAGTCGGAGCCGCGCTGCTGCGAGTGTCGAAGCTCCAGGACAAATGGAAGATCAAGCTCGCCAGCGCCCTCGAGAACAAGGACTTAACTGCCCGTCAAAGTGCGGGAACCACATTGAAGGTATGGAGTGAGAAGTACGCGATGTTCTTACTGCCTTTCATCACCGTACTCCGAGAAGGCTTGGAAGCTGTAGTGTTCATCGGCGGTGTTGGCTTGACCCTGCCAGCAACTTCGTTTCCGCTCGCCGTCGTTTGCGGACTGGGGGCCGGAGTCTTAGTGGGCTACCTGATCTACAAGTAAGCGAACCAAATTGTGTGCAAAATGCGACTGCTGACAACAATAACAAGGGGTGGCAATACAGCCAAGCTTCAGGTTTTCCTGATCATTTCCACATGCTTCCTGTACCTAATCGCTGCGGGTGAGTCCTTCTTGCAATGTCTCCAGATCGTGAAATCTTCTTACGACTCTATAGGGCTCTTTTCCAAAGCCGTCTGGTACATCGAGAACCAGCAGTGGAGCGACATTACCGGAGGTGACGCCAGCGAAACCGGTTCCGGTCCAGGCAGCTACAACATCAAGAAAAGCGTCTGGCATGTGAACTGCTGCAATCCCAGTCTTAATGGCGGTGGCGGTTGGGGCATGTTCAATGCCATACTTGGCTGGCAGAACTCCGCAACTTATGGAACGGTTATCTCTTACAACCTGTATTGGCTCGCAATCATTGTCTGGTTTGTCAGCATGAGATACCACGAGCAGAGAGGCCACTGGCCGCTCATGAAGGCCAAGAAAGGCTCCGACTCTGAGGCAGGCCAGCGTAGTAGCGAAGATGATGGCAGCAGCAGTGGCGCTTTCCCTGCCGACAAGAAGATGGACGAAGCTGCTACGCAAACCACAACGACAGTGCGCGAGCTTAGAGACTAGTTATGTGCCGTGCCTCGAGCATGATTGAGCAAGTTTGCGGATCTAACGTGGTGTCGGTGTAGGATGATGCGCATGGGAGGCATGGTCCCCAAGATGCCGCGGGATATGAGCTTGGCATAATGACTCGTTATGTAGCCAAGAAAATTTGTATCTTGAAAGACCCAGCTCATAAGTAAGGTGGTTCTCCGAAATGGCACAAAATAGCACACCGTGTGCAAGTCTCGATGGTTCTAAATCGCTTAGTCACCACTATGGCATCCATTTTTAGATAGTTTCTGTGCACAGCTCTTCCCTCTCTTATAACCCAAGCCCGAATTCTCAAGCGATCGAGTTGCAAGATGTTTTGGCCTTATCCATGAAGCTGTTTTCCAGGCCCCCGGGGCTGTAGCACAATCCAAAAAGGGCGATAAGGCAACACGCAGCCAAGCAACATGGACTTAGCGTCTCGATCGGTCAAACGCAACAGCAAAGCAGGTTCTGGGCGCTGTGCCACGTCTGAGACTCACCCCGGCTCACCAGTCGATGAGCATGGTGTCATAAACGTAGCGGCTCATGGTGACATCGTGCTATGTGTTGAGGTTGATGGTAAGAACGCTGCTCAGTTCCGAGTAAGTCAACCAAGTCTGAAACAGCACTCGAAGGTGTTTGGACGCTTGCTAGAGCCAGGTCGTTTCGGAGAAGGCACAAGAATCGAAGACGAGCTCAGAACGTTGAGGGAGCGGTACAACAGTACGCTTTCGGCGCCATCGAATGAACTGCCAGTGGTCACCGTGAAGGATATCGGCCGCGTGTCTCAAGTCAAGTCGATTGCGGCGCTTTTCACCGACTTTCTTTGCGTTCTGCATGGAAAGGACACAGTCACTTTCCCGCCAGTGCCTAATCTGGCCAACCTGGCCATTGTCGCCGATTTCTTCGACGCTGTCGAGGTTGTGAAGAGCTATGTTAAACGCAAGAAAATGTTGCAGGCTACGGATGGCAAGATTAAGGCAGACGGCACGCTATCGGAAGAGAAGGTACGACAAAGGCTACTTGTCGCCATAATGCTGGACTACCCGCCGTGGCTGGAGAGGTATTCGATCCGCTTGATCACAAAGGGTTGGGTGGGAAAAGAGGTGAAAATTTCGGCACCTTTGTGGTATGACTTGCCTATGAGGGTTGAGGAAGAGCTGGCATACCGGCGAGAATGCATACTTGACACCATCCAGTCTCTGCAAACCCACTTCTTTGCGTTGTACACCACACGAGAGCGGCAATGCAAGCTGGGATACGACTCATCCGCACAGTGCGATTCTTTCCAGCTGGGCGAAATGGTGCGCTTCTTCACACGGGTCGGCACCATACGATTTCAAGGCGCAGTCTACGACACATCAGAACCTGTCGATCCTTACAGCGGCGACATTCCGGACCTTCTGGACACCTTGCGCCAGGTGCCAGAATATCAAATCGACAGACATCATGCCCATTGTGGCATTCGGACGCGCATCACACCCATACTGGACACGCTACAGCGGTTGATTGGCCAGCTTGGCCTTTGTCCCGTCTGCTTTGAAGAAGATCGAGCTATGTATCTTTGGATAGATGCGAAGCGACCCCTCTCGTGGAAGAGGGCAGCCTCACTGTCGATACCGCAGGGCCACAAGAGCCGCCATGCAGAGCTGAGGGATATCTTCACTGCTGCAGAGCGGAATTGGGAGCGATGACGATGATATTCATCGTTGGCCACGTGGTGGATGTGCGGACTTGATCCCATATGCTCGCAAGGAGAGTCTTCGCCTGGCAGATCGACACTAAGCTGCATATCGGGGTCAGCAATGTGCGGCACGCCCTTTCAAGACAATGGGAGACCTCAGGTGACCACTTGGCATTGACCGGTTCTCCGCTTCGACCTTGTTTAATGGTCTTTCTGGCCGGTTAGTACGGAGATCTGTCGAAGTCAAACCGCAAAGCATTGCCATCTTGACACATCCACACCATGGGTAGGTAGCCTCGCTTATACAGCGGAATTCCGGGCAGCCAGGTGTAGCCCCGTGATCCATCGAAATTACAGCACCATGTCGTTCGTGGCTCATTCAGGGGTTTTTACGAGCCCAGGCAAGCCCTTGATGTTCCGGTCTATCAGTCTGATACACAGCCCAGCGACTCCGCTGGAACCGTCGTGCCTGTGCAGCCACAAAGCGTTGTGATTGGCTGATCAGCACGGACGCAGCGGGCTGCGCCTGCGCCATGGCAGCATTTATTGTTCTTTTGACTATATTCTCCGGCATAACTGTGCGGCACCATATTCAATGAATTTGCGGCTGGCACTTCGCCCTCCCAACGAGTGGGCGGTGTCTTTCGTATGCCTCGGCATCGCCTCTAGGCGCCTCTAGACGAAGTCAAGTGAGAGTTGCGCCCCACGGTATTTGCCATTACGAGCTGTATAAGAGGTAAGGCGCTTCAACGCCAGGGCTCCTTCTCTGCTTCATTGCATCAGCGCTTCTTGTCACAAGTGCACAAGGAGAAGCCGTTACCCAAGAAGGGGTCCCCACGGAAGCTTCTTCAGGTTCCTACCTGCTCTCAACACGCATCATGTCGGCAGACTTAGTTATTTCCGTCTACGATCCACATGACTCACGGCGTGAATCTCTGCAATCGCGTCGGACAGATTCATCAATAACACGAACCCGAAGCACCATGCTTGAGAGACTGAGAAGTCAGCTCAGCAAAAAGTCAAATGAATCTTCAACAAAGCAGCACGACGACTCGCATCCCCAATCACAATACAGCAACGCCCCGAGCACGCGGCGGCCTGGTATGAATATAACGTCATCGCATCGCGACCAACCTGCCACTAATATCTCTGCGCAGCACAAATGAAGAACAACCCTTTCCAGAGTGCAGCAGATGCGCCGCCAGCATACTCTCCAGCACCGAATGCAGCACCCGCAGTACAAGCGCCGTCATTGACCATGGCAGGATCAGCGAATGGCGCTGACGACTCATTCGCCTTTTTGGGAAGCTTCGATACCATCTTCTTGATTGACGACTCTGGTTCAATGGCCGGTACACGCTGGAGAGAGACCGCAGACGCACTCGAGACCATCACGCCAATTTGTACTGCACATGACGCCGACGGGATTGACATATTCTTCCTCAACACACCAGATTCTCCTATGCATCACAATGTCAACAGCCCCATGACCGTGCGCAAGATCTTCCAGGCCGTTAGGCCGAGAGGTGGTACACCGACCGGACAGCGTCTGAATCAGATCTTGAAGCCCTACATCCGAAGATTTCAGGCCGATCCGGACACGACAAAGCCCATCAATATTATTTGCATCACAGACGGCGAGCCGAGCGACGATGTCGAAAGCCCGCTGATTGCTGCTGCCAAGAAGCTTGATAAGCTTGATGCGCCGGCTTGGCAGATTGGCGTGCAATTTTTCCAGGTCGGTCGTGACGAGGGGGCAAAGTGTCATCTGAAGCAGCTCGACGATGACCTTGCTGAGATTGCCGGAGACGATGACCTGCGCGACATTGTGGACACGGTGCCTTTCATTGGTGCTGAAGGCACGCATTTGACAGGCGATGGCATTCTCAAGGTGGTTCTCGGTGCGGTCAACAGGAGACTGGACCGCAAGAAGAGCAAGGACTTGCATAGATAGCGAGTCAGATGGTCCTTGGTGGCATGACGGCAACTATTGGCTCCTATGTGCGACATCCTGGCAAGACGCTTATTCAGACCCGCGCAACAGCACAGAACAGAGGAACGGCCGTAAAGATACGTTCCGTCTCATCGCTACCAACGAGTGGTGGGTCTTGCTATAGCCCAGATGGTAGTTCCCTTCTCCAGCCAGACTTTTGTATAGCTTTCTCCCAGCATTTACAGGTGACTTTTCCTCGGCATTTGCCTTCCGGTATGCATCCTCGGGTAGCCGAATGGGCTTCTGAGGCTGCCATGTCTAATTTCCTGCCTCGTTTCATGTTGAATTGGCATCGACCCATCATTCCACCATTTTGGTCATCAGTCCTCCTTCCTCTTCTCACCAATCTCAACTCCAAGCTCTTCCAGCAGCTCTCCGGCCGTCTGCACAATGATCCCATGATCTTGGTCTTGCTTCAACCCCGACACCACGACCACCGCAACAATGCCCTCCACGCCTCTTACCCGCAAAGGCCACCCACCACCATGAATAGCATAGCTCCCCGCATCATTTCCAAGCCCATACTTGGCAGCAAATGCAGGCTCATTGCCCCCGAACTTGTTGTGCATGTACCACGTGGACGAGCCAAATCTCATGACTGTATTTCGCTTCCGTGCAACCCAAGAGTCATTGTCTGGCGCCGTGCCTGAGTGCGTGACAGCATGGAAAAGGCAGTGGTTCCCATGGGCTAGACTGATGTCTATCACTGTGGGTCTGGCGAAAGCTAGGAGCTTGGTCCTGAGCATTGAGCCGAGTCTCCATGCTGTGTGGGAAGTGAAGCCTGGAAAGGCGAGGGCGAGGTCGATTGCTTCGATCTGCTCAAGCTCTCGAGGAACAGGTGGTAGAATGGGTTCCGTAGCCATGGTCCCAGAATAGCGTTTGCTCATTCACCCTCCAGAAGACCATTGAGCTCTACGTGGCACCTCTGTACGGAATTCTTTCCGCGTGGAAGATGGAGCTTCTTCGAGGGGGGTTCTTTACGCGCGCTTGAACATAAACATGGACCGTGGGAGACATGTCGAGCACGTTGGAGCCCATTCACCACGGTACGCGGTCTCGATTGAACCATGCTGGGTGTGTACGCATCTCTGTGCTGAGACGACGGTCATGTCGTCATCAGTCAACCGACCAGTTGCCTGATTGACAGGTCAGACTGCTATTGTCTGGGTGATGCGGCGATATGACGGCTCGAATCGTTTGATATAGAGCAACACGTTTTCCTTGGACGGTGATGGATGCAAAACGTATCCTTGGCGTCAGGTTGCTGTATGCCGGCAAACCTGCATGTGATTGCTAAGAGAGCATGACATCACACCTTATCTTAGCCGCCCGGGAAGAAGATGGCAGCGTTAGGTGCTTCAGTGCTCCAGGCTCTGCGAACATGTCCTACTGAGAGACCTCATCGGGTCTCGGTAGGAGTCGGCTTGGAGGTCAATGAGAAGGAGCCCTGCCCGTTATGAACCGACCTTTAAAACAAGCACTACCCATTCATGGCTGGACTATCAAGTACGAATTGTATGAGCCCAAAAGCCATGTGAGTGGCAGTCTCAGTCTGAGCGAGAAGACCTTAGTGTTCGTCCACGGTACGCCATGGTCGTCCAAAGTCTTCGTGCCCATGGCCGAAGCCATATCGGCGACCTACCGATGCCGGATCTTGCTCTACGACCTTCCAGGTTACGGACAGTCCCAAAGCTTCAAATCCAGTGCATCGACGCAATCCGATAAGAATGGATTCGTTGGAGACACTTCTGTGAAGGCGCAGGCAAGTGCTCTCGCGAACCTACTTGAGGTCCTCAAACTGGACGGGAGGGCTTCTAGCAGCGTGAGGCCGACCCTGATTGCGCACGATATCGCCGGCACCATTGCGTTGCGCGCCCATCTGTTCCACGGTTGCGAGTTCGACAGTCTTGTGCTGCTCGATACCAATGCGGTCCTTCCTTGGGGCGATGGGATGTACAAGCTCATTCGCTCACAGCCACAGGTCTTCACGGAATTGCCCTTGCCCATATTCGAAGCTGTCGTGCGGGCGATGACCAAGAGTGCAATTCACCAATCCAGCAAGGCCGGATCAGCCTGGGAGGATGCAATGGCCGAGCCATGGATCGTGTGCAAGGAAACACAATGTAACTTCGTGCGGCAGATCGCGCAAGCGAATGATGCTGACGTTGCAGAGATGCTTGACCAGAACATGTATGAAAGGGTACGTTGCGACGTCAAGATATTGTGGGGTGAGGAAGACCAACGGATTCCGCGCGAGAAGATGGAAAGGCTGGTTGGGCTGCTCGGTGATCGATTGAAGAGCTTCGTCGTCGTCCCTCATGCTGGCCACCTCCTAATGATCGACCGGCCAGAAAGGGTTGTTACCGAGATTGCTGCGTGGTTGACACGGCGGTGATCGATGTTTTTGTCCTGAGACCTTCAATCCTTATCCTCTCCACGCTCAATTGATCTTCTCACGACCTCCCTTTGTGCTTGAAGCCACCGTGGCAAGCTTGTACACATATCAGGACTACTTCGAATGTTTTTGTCGAGTCATCAGATTGAGAGGCTTGGCCGTGCCACCTTCCCTCAAACAACGGAAAAGGACATATGTCGCAAGAGCAATACGCTTGCAGGACATTCTTGTGACTGTTGACAGGACTCATAACCGACAGAATGCGCTTGCACATTGTTGATGACGGCTCTTATTTCGAAAGGCGCAACACAATGCCATGTCAACACTGAAGTTCTGCGTTAATATATCCCACCAGACCAGCTATGACAAGCAGAAAAGTTCGCCAAGCCGTTCAATGGCTGCGTAGCGAAGCACTCAATTTGATCACGCTCCTGGTGCTCGCCGCCGTGGGCTTAGGCACGTTCCTGGCTCCTCCGTCCTCGAAAATCCACTTTACAATCTTCGGACCGTACGGAGATTTGAGCTCGCCTCAATATGCCTACGCACACAGGGACCCCACGATGCCGACATGGGCCAACGGGCTCACTGCCGCTTTGGCGCCGATACCGATCATGTTGATCGCGCAGTTTTGGTCTGTGGCAGGCTACTTATAAGCTTCGCTGAAAGACTGACATGAGGATACAGGTACAAGAGCTTCACGGACTTCGCCAACGGCGTCACGGGTCTTTTCCTCGCTGTTCTCGGTGCTTGCACATTTCAGGTCATTACCAAGATCGTAATCGGTGGACTGCGACCGCACTTTTTCGATGTCTGTCAGCCGAATGTCGTCTTTCCTGCTGCGCCTCACAATGGGTATGTTCGCACAGTTCTCTATCTGAATACATCGTCAGTGCTGACTTTTATCATTCAGCTTCGGCTGGCGAGGCTTGACATACGACCACACAATCTGCACATCAGACCCGAAGCTCCTCAAGGATGCAATGATGAGCTTTCCGTCAGGTCACACAGCGGCTGCGTACGCTAGCATGCTGTTCCTGACGCTATACCTCTTCTCGCACCTCAAGCCATTATCGGGCCACGGCAGAGACTGGCGACTCGTTGTGAGCTTGTTGCCGCTGCTGAGTGCTTTACTCATCGGAGAAAGCCTCATCAGGGACGACGTACATCATGTACGCGATGTGTATTTTGGAGCTATGCTAGGTATATTTTGGGCGCTGGCGGCGTATCGGACGAGGTTTGAGAGCATAACGGACCAGCAGAAGAATGATGTGCCAACGTGAAGGCCTGGAAGTGGTAGATTGTCTACTGCAAGAGGGCAGTAGGCGAAATCTCCTGGAGCTACGAGTCGTCCAGATCAATAGATCGAGAGTACCCGTGCTCTCATTCGTGCTTGGCATTGAGCTGCATGGCAACCCCAGTAACTTGCAATGCGATTGATGAGATCCAATCATGGTTATGGCTCGAGCTATGTTGGTATGAAGGATGGGCAGGATTACAGAGGCGGTTTATTATTAAAGGTTTCCTGACCCGGCCATGCACAGCAATCTGTTAGACTTCGGCTTGTTCCAGGATATAAAGCTATCGTTTACTAATATAGCCCCTATCATTCGTTTGTCAGGAGGTCAAGATGAAGGTTTCCATGATCATCAACGCGCTCACCTGGGCAGCCGTTGCAACGGCGAGCTGGACGATAGATCTGAACTACAGGTCGCCGTCAGAGCGTCACCCGGGCATAAGAATCTCGCTCCACAAAGTCAACAAGAAAAGCGCCCCGGGGAAGGCATGGTTAGCTTCCCAGATCAACTTCACCCATGGCGTCGCCTCTGGGGATCCGTGTCCGACTTCAGTCATCCTGTGGACCAGAGTCTCGCCAATGCTGGTAGATGTGAATACTAGCAGCACGATCTCAGGGTGTTTGCCGCTTTACAGTCCTGTGCCAATCGCCAGTGTTGCTGGGTCGGACGGTAGCAACAAGGTGATCTCCACGGCACCTGTCTGCCTTGGATTCAAAGGCTCGGAAATCAGGGATTTCAGCAAAGCCGTCAACGGTGGCACGGTGTACACCTCCTCTGATGTCGACTACACGGTCAAGGTAGAAGCGCAGGATCGATCTGCCTTCAACCAGTATTATTACCAGTTCAATGTGTGCGGTTCAAACAACACTAGCCGTATTGGTCGTACCAAGACCACGCCGACTCCAAACGACTATGTTATGGAGGTTGGCCTTGCAATTTACTCGTGCAACAACTTTCCCTTTGGCTTCTTCAATGCTTTCGGCAAGCCGGCGAGAAAGGACTCTGTGGACTATGTGCTCAACGGTGGGGACTACATCTACGAGTATGCTGGCGATGGCGACTACGAATATGGCTACAGCATTGGCAGGACACCTAGACCTGAAGCTGTCATTCTCACTTTGGACGATTACCGTACCGATTTGGATTTGCTCTTCTCTCACGAGCAGTTTCCCTGGATCCCTGTCTGGGACGACCATGAGGTAGCTGACAATACCTATCGCGATGGGAAGGCTGACGTGAACAATGCCGAGGCTTCGTTCGTAAGCGACGGAGGTATCGCCGTCGACCAGCGCAAATTGAAAAGTCTCTTCTCCGTGCCCGTACGGGCAGAACATCACGCTTGCTAGGGCGAACGACAATTCCGGCTGGCTAGAGATGGCCGATAGCGAGTTGCACTGAACGACCTGTACTATCCAAATCACCTACGATGAGGTGAATGCAAGCTACTCCGGACTGCCAACGATTGTCACACGCAATCCCTACGAGACCTCTTTGGCATACTTCACCGTAAAGTCTGGCGCCGACCGATCGCAGCGGCCAATTGCCGGTGGCGTTGCGGATGTTGTAACATGAGTTGAGCAGCAACTGATCGATTCATGCACTGGTATCGACGATTCTCATGACACAGTTGATGCTGGCAGCACGTCTCACTGATGGTATATTGAATGCATGAATATCTACCGTATTGCCTATTCACCTGATATTCTATGTGTGTCTTGGCGCTCCATATCACGTGATGAGGCCGGTCTACAACAGCGGAAAGCGGTAGCCTGAAGGGTGGCAAGATCATGCAGACTAACATCACGAAGAACACTGCCACGGGCCAGTGCTTCATCTCCGTGCGCAACGAGGAGGACATCTAGACGATCTGTCTCGTGACCAGATGAACAAGAATGAAAGTCCGGTGATTCCGTCATTTGGTCAACTGCTTGACTGCTTGATATACGTGACGGCTCGTTGACGCGATCGGGCGCTTGTTGGCGCGTCTGACTGCTGAACAATATAATTAGCTCGATTGGCCACCCGCTTGATAGTTATGTAGCCTCACATGCGCTCGCGTAGCTAAGGAGTTTTGTATCGACCTCCTTCCTGTGAAGTCGTGTCAATTTCGCGCTTGCCGAGGCACCGAGACGCGTTACTTCCTTCCATCTTCGTCCATGGCGTCACTCACTATCCTTACGAAACTTCCGCAAGCATGAAGAAGATGCCGCCACGCAAGGAGCCCAAAGAAGCGGTAGTGTACCCAGCGTCAAAACGAAAAGGGCCAGCATTCAAGCCGCAACGACCTGGGAAAGTCCCACGCGTAGCAAGCGCAGACTCTGAGAGTTCGTGGCCGGGCACCAACGATGCCTTGGCTAGCAGACCACCAAAAGCGTTGAGCGTCCATGATGATGATGGGAAATACAATGGCCATAAAGGCGCAAGTTCAACTAGCAGCAAGCAACGCATGGCGCCGATCATAAGTTCGGACTCCGACGACGACGATGATGATGAAGAGGAATTGAGCAAAGACCCTCTCGCAAGGCCGAAGAAAGCATTACTCCCTCAGAAGGCGGCTCCCTCGAAGCGTAAGACATCGCTCAAGGATGCTCGTCATGCGACAGATGCGATTGCCGTTGCCTCGTCGCCACAGACTTTCCCGTCTCAATCAGACGGTCTACCTCAAATACCTCAAACATTGCTCGTGAGGTTACTGCACGAGCACTTCAAAGACAACGCGACCAGGATTGACAAGCATGCCATCGTCGTGTTTCAAAAGTATGTTGAAGTTTTTGTAAGAGAGGCAATTGCTCGTGCTCGGCTAGGGAAGGCGGAGCAGGAAGGGATTGATGCGGACGATAGTAAGTGGTTAGATGTCGAGGACTTGGAGAAGGTGGCAGGCCACATGATGCTAGAATTTGGATGAACGGGTACGATGCTACGGGATAGAGTGGCGATGGACCGAGTATGCGACATGTTCCTACTTGGGCTCTTTGGTATGTCTACAGTTTTCTGAAGTACTTTTCACGTCGTTGATGTCTAGCATGCTAAAATTCGATTTGGAAGCTTCGCATTTGGGGCATGATTCGTGAAGGATGATAGATCGAGCTCTGCCAGTCGGAGTCGCTAGACCTACGTGGAGGAGCAGGTGATGGTTGGCTTTGGCGAATTAAGAGTAGGGTTGAGGCGGGAGCAGTGGGCCCCGCAGCTTTCGGCTTTGGCGAGTGCGAGTACGCAAGGGAGAGCGACCTGCAAAGGCAAGAGGAAACGGCCGTGGAGGAGAAAAGCAAAAGCTTGCAGCACGAGACATTGATTCTGGGAGCTAGATGGCGAAGAACGTGTCTGACGGTGATGCTTCGTACGCCGAGCTGACCTTGAGGCTGCATACGGCAGGGACCAAACCTGGAATGTCGCAGGAGGAACTATCGCGTGTGAGCATGAGCAAGAGCGCAGACCATGAGTCAGCCCAATGATCAACCGGTCGAAGCAAGAATCGACAATGTTTAAGAAATTTAAGCAGTCAACAAAACCATAACAACAAGAAGTTATCCTGTCAGCAAGCATTCAATTCAGTGGAACAGCCGTCAGCGAGGCCAGCGAGTCAAGCGGTTGATTGACTGATGGAAATGTTGAGAATACGTATCCTTTGTCACGGAACGAGCACAGCGAAGCATCTAGAGGAAAATGACCTGCGGCGTAGTCATAGGCTCTTTCGGGCAGGACTTTCAACATTACCGAATTCCTCCCTGTTGTGCTTGATGAGCGGCTCGCTGCACCATGGCGGGCCTGCTGCTACTCATGTGGCAAGATATCGAGCTCGAGCATCATGGCTGGACGCGATGCAATGACGATAAGGCATACTGGACCTGCAATCAATTGCTCGAATGCTCCATGCGACTGCAAACATTTCGACACGACTTTGACTGTGTCATGAAGACAAGGTACTTGCGCGCTTGGTCACAGGAGTACTTGCCTATTTGGTGTGATTGACCGTTAACTGACTACTGACATAGCGGCAGTGTGTTGTTTTAATCGAAGATAATATGCGCAGAGTAAGATGAATCGTCGCCACAGGTGCTCCATGACCCAGTCTCCCACTTCCACAGGTTGCGTCTCACAACGACAGGCCCACAGGTACTTTACGAGGTGCTGTTGCCCTGGAACATACCAACGATACATTGCGTGACCAGTTTCTGATCAGTCCAGCGAGTGCCGCTTTGCGTGGGCGTCTCCGACAGTGTGTAGCTGGTCGCGAAGGCGCCAGCGGCCCAGCCAATCCAGCCAACGAGAACATCGCTATATTCGTTGATTTCTGCGAGTTGCTGACAAAGGTTGGTCAAGCAGGACGGGTCGTTCGCGCCGCCACCAGTCTCCGTAAGGATAGCTTGACGCTTGCTGGTGCGGAGCCAGTCACCAAGGGCGGAGAAGATGTCAACGTTGCTGGTAGTACAGCTGGTCGAGGTCCCTGAGCCGTCGCTGTCGAGGTACTGGTGGACGTCGAATATGAGGTTGTCAGTCGAGCCGTCCAGATTGGTGACGTTGAGCAGAGATGGGCCGGAATTGGTTGGGAACTCCTCGGCGTGCGTCCAGTCACTGCCTGGGATCAGGATGGTGTTTGAGGTAGCTCCAGCTTGACGGATAGCAGTGACTGCCGCCTGGACGGTGTTGGACCATTTGCTAATGCTGGGAATGTCGTGCGGCTCGTTCATGAGCCCGAAAACGACATTTGTAGAGTCCGAGTACCTCTCAGCAAGCTGCGACCAGATATCGGAGAATTCAGCATTGGAAGGGCCGCCTTGGCCAATAACCTCGCCGTTCCAGCGTCCGTAGTTGTGGATGTCGACGATACACATCTCGGCTCCAGCATCCAGGCAGCCTTGGACCAACCTGTCGTAGGCAGCGAAATTGGTTGCATCGAGGTTGCCACCGAGCTCGGAGTTGACCAGATATTGCCAGCCTACCGGCAGGCGGAACTAAAAGCGACCTTTAGAACTCATGTGTCTCTCATATGATCATCAGAGGTCGGTATACACACCGCGTTGAGGCCATCATCGGTGACGAAATGCTTGATCTGGTCGATGCCGCTGTCGCCAGGGTCCGTGACACCACTCACGGTGCACGTACCGTCAGTGCTGCATCCGAAGTCAAAACCGCTGATGTTGATACCAGCATAGCTGACGTTTCCAGTGGCAGTGGACGACGCTGCACTGGACGAGGTGGCTACGCTCGAAGAGGCCGAGGAGGTCGTCACAGTGGCATTCATCGAAGAGGACACAAAGGGTGTTGTCGAGCTGGCAGCCGTCGAAGGCGTCGTGGTGCTCTCATGGAGGGAGACAGCAGAAACCGTGCTAGTCCTGGTCAACGTGAGCTGTGCACTTCAGGTCAGCATCTCGACTTGCTGACCAGATGACGCTCTTGAATGTCGACTGATGCGTGTCCTCATCGCACCAAAGAGCTACGCTAGGCAACCGCGTCACGACTTTGGTAGCTCACTCGCGCCCTGATATGTCATGTGTCCTGCATTTGGAGTTACTTACCCCTGCATTGCCACTGGGCCAAATATACGAACTTGTGTTATGAGCAGCTGGCGCAGCGCCCGTAGCCAACGGAGCAGTACCGGTGACTCGAATGCCTTGGGTTGGAATTCAGCAGGTAACGCTTCCGGCAGTCTGGTCAAGTCGTACTCGGCTCACATTGGGCGTAGTATGGGTTGTATAGATTGCAGGTCCAGCCCTTTGCGCAGGACGTTTCGCCGGCCCAGTTGATGCCACCGCCTAGTTCAGATAAGCCTGCAGCCTTGTCAAGAGGTCAACTCTGCCATCAGCGCTTACATTGGCCGTACGCAGATTGCTGAGCATGGGCAGAACCAGCTACCGCAGCCATACTGGAGGTGATAACTGAAGACTTCATGTTAAGAGAAGCGTGAAAAGAGTGACACGCTGCACAAAAAGGCCTGGAGAGGCAGTGATGTCGAATGTACGACCTGAGAAGATAACTTTGATGGTGGCAGAAAAGACAGCAGACTGGCTGGGCGAAGCCCATATACATACCTACTGCTGAGACCACTCCTTCCGGGTGCACTCAAGGATCGTCATTGCCAACACAATATGCGCCTGGAGTATATTGAGCGCCAGTCTTCTAGACTACAGACAGAGGCAAACGATGCCTGAGCAATATGTTGAGCAGCTGACGAGCGTTTGAAGTTGATATAGGCTGGCGCTAAGATCTCACTCGCTGTTGGCGATAAATCCGGTCTCTCCATCTCTGTATCTTGATGCATTGGCAGTCTGTGCCTTACACAAGATGGCCATGGATATCGTCCAAATTTTTCGTACAGCCATGCACGCAGTGGCATGACACAGGATATGTGCAATGCAGGTGACTTTTGGTTTGCTGGTGACTGGTGATTCATGTTCTTCCTCGTTCTCTCTGCAGGTGGCCAACGCCATTTCCACCAGATGGCTTGAAAGACGGCGCAGGAAACATCCTGGTCGAACACGCGCTGTCAATTCATTCTTGCTCGGTTCAGGAGACATGGTGAAACAGCTGGGGGCGAAGCGAGATTTCAATCGCGATGTTTGGCAACGTCGACGAGGAGATGCTTGACATGGGGGATAGCAACCCTCCTCGAAGTTCTGGATCGTCGTCTTCTCGGTGCAGAGAGGAGACTCATGCTGAGTGTCCTCAGACGGCATCCAGGCATCGTGATGTCTAGCCGTTGTCGTGCCTCATGGCCGTGACGGCCGCTAAGGTACTTGTATGCTGCGTCGGGCTCGGATGCATTTTGTCTACCGGGCCGAACATTGTTGGGCTGAGATCCCACGTGCAATCTCCGCCATTCTCTCTATCTATCATTAATCTTTGGAAGCTCGATGCGTGAGACTGCTCTGTCATACCAGCTGACGACCACCTGCAGCCGAGACCTCGCGTGATAACAGAAGTACCGCCAGAGCCGCGTTCTTAAAGCAGCTGCACAGCGACGAATTGCAGCCAGCCCGCATGCGCTCTGGGCGCATCCTCCAGACACGGCCCAGAACAGCCGTGATCCTGGCCGTGGGTACTGCAGTGCATCCCACGACCGATAGCGACAAGCCGGACTTCAACGATCTGAGGCTACACAGCCGGTATCGACAGATATCTGCCTGAAGGCGCAGGAGTAAGACCGCCAGCAGCAATCTACCGCAAAATAGCAAGATGAGCAAAAGAACACAGAAGCAACACGCGGCGCAAGTGGTGGAGCAGAATGGCAGTCCTGCGAATGGACACCCATCAGGCTCAGGCTGGATCGGCAGACCAGTAGACGAGACGAACGAGAACATATTCCTCTTCTATCCTAATCTAATCGGTATGCGGTATCCCGTTTGAGCAAGGGACCCAGCATGGCTGACAGCCTGGCTAGGCTATGTGCGCATTGTCCTTGGCGTGGCCTCACTATACTTCATGCCGCTGCATCCGCGGCGATGTAGCTTCCTTTACTCGGTCTCCTGCCTGCTCGATGCGTTGGACGGCATAGCAGCGCGCAAATTCCAACAGTCCACCCGTTTTGGCGCAGTGCTAGATATGGTCACTGATCGATGCACGACCACCTGCCTGCTAGTATTCCTGGCTACCGCGAAGCCTGCGTACTCGATGATCTTCCAGGGTCTGATCAGTCTGGATCTGGCAAGTCACTACATGCACATGTATGCGACGTTGGCGATGGGCGGGTCAGGGCAGAGCCACAAGAACGTCAGCGCGAATAGGAGCTGGATCATGAACAAATACTACACTAACAAGGTAATAAGCGAATCTCAATAGTATTCTGTTATGAAGCTGACAACTCGCGCAGACCATACTCTTCATCTGCTGCGCACTAAACGAGCTCTTCTTCATCGCGCTGTACCTGCTCTGCTTCAGCTCGCCGATCATCACGCCAGCACTGCTCCCAGCAGCTGGTCTCTCCACGAACGCAACAACGCCCGTCACCCTGCACCAGCCAGCCCCAAGCCTGCTCTTCCCGAGCCCATTCAGCGCCGCAGCAATGGAGATGGCAAGAGCAAACAAGATGGACAGCACTGTACCGTGGATTTTGACTCTTGCCTCGGCACCAGTAATGGTGTTAAAACAATACATCAACGTCGAGCAGCTGGTCAAGGCAAGCCAGTGGTTAGCGGAGGGTGACAGAAGAGACCGCAAAAAGATGCAAGATGCTAGGAGCAGGTAATAGGCAACATGTTCGAGTATGCTTGAAGAGGCGGAGTAATTGGGTAAATTGAAATGTCTGTCGTTTAGCAAGGCGTTCCGGCTGCTCGAGGGATTACTATATGATGGCGGCGGCCGTGCTCACGCTCCCGAGAGTATAACATATCTGCCCATCGGCCTTTACTTTGCAGAGATTTTGCATTGTTCTTCTGGCTTGTCTGTACTGTAGCCAGCTCAGATTCCGCGGCTCATTTATTTGAAGGCCAAGCTTGACACTGTCAGGTACCTGTAGGCTTTTATCATCCCTGGCATTCAAGGTCGATACGGCCATAACGGGGCTGATGTTTATGGCCGTGGTGTGCCTCGGCGCATGCAAGACAACGAGTCCGGGCTGAGCAGCGCAGACGCACTGGTCATTTACACTGACATCCTCTTTCGATTTGCTTGTGCTTCGTTCGCTCCCGGTACAAAGTAACAGTATTGAAAATCGTAGAGCTGGAGGGGAGCACTGTAGCGGGCAAATCATAATGTGAACAGAAACTACTGAGGATGCTCTGTGGCTCGCGGAATGTCTCATAAGATCTGAACCAGATCATTGAGATGCACTTGATATTCTACTCGATCGTGGTGTTGCAGGGTTTGTGGTGACGTTTGCCGGCATTTGATGCGGCTCAACGTTCCATTGAGAACGTGCCGGATCCGCGGCGACGTCTCGAACAAAGCTTAACCTATTCTTGTCGACGTCCGAGGGCGCTCTACGAACCGTGAGGATAGGAGCTGACGACCTGAAGCTGTGACATTTTGTCATTTGTCGTGTGCGATGCCAAGGTAGCGGATCTGTCAATGTATAACTATTGAGTATTACCTTTCCATTGGTGTTGAAGCAACATCGCGACAAAGCCACGATTCACTTACCCACCTCCTGGGGTCGCCAGGAGATATCCCTGGCCATCGCAGTAGAGCCACCACAACCACGGAGTTAATACCGATCTGAGGAGCACACGACATCCATTTCGACACTCGTCCAAACGCAGCAGCACCTGGGATACCACCACAAGACCTACGGAGTCATCGACGATGATTGCGCAATAGCATCACAGCCCCGGAGAATCACCCTCACTTGTCGAACAGACTCACGCGCGGAGCGCGCCTCTCAATAACACTCGACCGCTATGATAGAGGACAAGTACATCGGCTTGGCGCTAGCCGTAACGTCCACCATAGGCATTGGCGCATCCTTCGTCATCACCAAGAAGGGCCTGAACGCTGCTGCTGAAAAGCATGGCTTCGAGGGCGATGGGTTCGCATATCTGAAAAACCCGATTTGGTGGGGAGGCATAGTGTCCATGGCGGTCGGAGAGATCTGCAATTTCTCGGCGTATGCATTTGCGCCTGCGATCCTGGTCACTCCTCTGGGAGCGCTGTCAGTCCTTATTGGGGCTGTGCTGGGGAGCTATTTTCTGGGTGAACAGCTAGGCATATTAGGGCGGGTAGGCTGTGCGATATGCTTGATTGGCAGTGTGGTTATTGTGCTGCATGCGCCGCCTGACAAGGATCTGGAGAACATTGACGAGTTATTACATTATGCGATGATGCCTGGTAAGTCAAAGAGGCTGACATGGCGATGCGAAGCAGGCGACATGTGCAGACACAAAAGTACTGACGGGAACTGCTTGTAGGCTTCCTGATTTACGCCGCGCTGGTCACAGTCTTTGCAGTCTTCATGATCTACTGGATTGCTCCAAAGCACGGCAAAAAGAACCCCATGATTTTTCTCAGCATATGTTCCACGGTTGGCTCTCTGTCCATTATGGCTATCAAAGGGATAGGACTTGCGATCAAGATGACTTTCCGCGGCGACAACCAGTTCAAGCATGCTTCCACCTACGTTTTTGTGATAATGGTGGTCGTTTGCATATTAACCCAGATGAACTATTTCAACAAGGCACTGAGCCAGTTCAACACCAATATGTGAGTGAGCGACGATCGCGAGAAAGCCCACGGCGCTAACATTTCATAGTGTTAACCCTCTGTACTACGTCACCTTCACAACTTTCACCCTTGTTGCATCCTTCATTCTATTCGGCGGCTTTAACACGACCGATGCGGTCAACACGATCTCTCTTCTCTGCGGCTTCCTGACCATTTTCACCGGCGTTTACCTGCTGAATCTCTCACGCGAGGACCCAGACGGCGCAGGACTGGGCATAAACGACTCCAGAGGCCAGTATCATGAGGTGGACGGGATACCCGTGGACGGTGTTGGTGCGATTGGCACGCGGTTGAGCATGCAAGCACGTAGAAGTGGCGATGAAGAGCGCGAACGACACAGACGGAGCGCAAGCTGGGGCCTGAGATCACCAGGAGGCACATCACGAGGAATTTTCAAGGACAACGATGCGCAGCACCTCATGCACAGCTACGACATTGAGACAGGCGGTCTTGAGGAGCTAGCTGAGGACTCTGAGGACGATAGCCACGAGTCCGGCCGGAAACGAACGAGTTTTGAGGATGTCAACGGGATGAACGGAGAAGGCAGCTCTTTTGGGCCACCGAGAAAAGCAAAGACGGCGGAAAGCGTGAATGCCAGCCACGGGAAGAGCTTTGACACAAGCAGGCGATAGCCACGCAGCAGGACTGTCGGATGGTGAATGTGAACGAACGAGATGGAACAGATCATGTACAGGGCGTTATCAGGGGTCTGGCGCCGGGCGGGAAAGTCTTGCGTTTGCGAGCGTGGAATGGGTCTCGTCATCCGGGTGGTATTCCTGGAATAGGCTTACGCATTACATGCATGACAAGGTGCTGTATGACGAAAAGATGCGCAGGCGAGGCATTTTGAGTGCAGGAAGCAAGCTTGCCAGGCTTACGAGGAGATGTGAGCTGCTCAAAATCATAATAAGTGAGCATGTGCTTCCAAGAGGATCTCTTCCCAACCAAGCGCGATTATAGCAGATTACTGATCTTTCAACGCTTGTCGTTGATTGGGCATGGACCACCGGACGCAAGAGGGGGTTTGTTGACGCGCCGCTGAGGTCAGGCTGTCTACAGCGAATTCGTGCTATCTTGACAGCTGCGGCCTGGGATGAACAGCGGGATCCAAAGTGGCACTGGAAGTGCATTAGCTCTAGACGTTTCACGCTGCACTTCCAATGGAATGCAGACTGCGAAGTCGTGGATGCCAAGAGGTTGGCTTTGACTCGAGACGGTGATGCCTAATATCTTGCCAGGTGGGAAGATGCGTCGTCAATCGCGGGAGAAAATCACGAGAGTTCATGGGCGACCGACGACCGCTGCTGGACCAAAGCTCGGAGACCTGGACTCATTGTCTGCTGCTGGGGAAAGTCCTGTCGCCCTTGCAAGAAGCTATAACCGTGCCATCGCAAAAGCTCGAATGCGGCAGAAGCTGGCACCGACATGAGAGGATGACGCAGGGCGCAGATGTACTTGTTCCGAAAGGAGGATCTGATCGTGGGTCGTAAATCTGTATTATGCCAACAGGCGGTCACGCCAGCCTTGTATGTATGTCCTCCCACCTTCCCGTGTGTGCCGTCTGATCATCGTGAGCGCTGTGTTCTACGTGTATCTGTACAAACTTGTGCTTTGTGGGGTATCGCTGCTAATCATGTGCAGAATTCGACTCTCAACAGTCAACTCGCCAAAATCGCTAGTAAATGCGTCGTTGCTTTGCTCGAACGTTGAAGAAAACTCACTCGAACGCCATTCCAGGATGTAGGTGTATGGTACTTGTTTTGAGACAGTGAGCTCAGCTGATGCTTCCACTCAGGTAGCCGAGCTCGCTGAAGATGTCGTCGGCTATTGAGCCTGTACTGATCTCAGGCACGAACGTGTGCCATGGGAGAGGCGGGAGAGTCCGGTGCAAACTGCCGATTTTCGTGGGCACCTTGCTCAGACTCTGCAAGCTTTCCATGGCTGGCAGTGGAAGTGAACATGCGTCGAAGTTTGGTGTGGGGTGGATCTGGTGTTCTGGTACAGACAGCTCCTCGCGCGGCGAGGAGTTGGCGCTCACAATCTGGATTGCGCACGATCTATCAGCAAGATCATGAGAACCATGCTGATCGTCTTCGTGGTGAGCTTGCGCCGCGAGTGTGTTGCTGTGGTCGTACCCTGCGCTCAGGCGAAATGGTGTGTTCAGCCCACCTCCACTGGAACTGATAGTGGCGGCACTGAATGTTGGAGACCTCACATCCTCCTGTGTTGACGGACTCGTGCACTCATCGTTTGAAGCTTGTGATTCGGCAAAACTCTGAGGTGCACTCACCCAGCGATGCTGCTTTTCTTGAGACATAACGCTCTGGACTCGTGGGCGCCAGCTGTCTCGAGAGATATGCTTGTGGGAGGTCGTGGGTCGGGAGCCGTACAGCTGGACATCCTGGATGGAACCTGGACCATACACCGAGTCGACATCGTCATCATTGTCATCATAATGGGCAAATGGAAATGGCGTCTCGTCATGAGAGTACGGCACCATGCCGCTTGTGCTGGAGTCGCTAATAGTGAAAGCTGTAGGCGGCACACTAGTACTGGCGGGCAATGGAAAGCATCTCAGGAGATCCGGGTGACCGCGCTTCGCATTCAGATCCTCTTCGTAAGATCCACTATATTTGCTGGACAATGCGTCGCTGGATGCACGCGAACGCCAGCCACCTGAGTCGATTGACTGATAGGCCGATGCATCTTCCGACCCTCTTCTCGTCGCTGTTTGTGCGATCTCCTTTGTCGAATCTTGAGCAATTGAGGATCGCGCATCTCTGGACGATCGAGGCAACCCCTCAAGCCTGCCACTCAAGGCCAAATCTGAGACACACCTGCCGTGTACCTTGCTGACAGGCGGCGGTTGCAAAGCTGCAAACTTCGCGTCCGGATTCATAGTCTGTTGAGGTCTGATCAAGCCGTACCGTGGCATTGACTTGAGGCTTGCCAGGGTGCCTTCGACGTTCTCAACCTCCATGCATGCGCTCTGGCGCCGACTCGGCGGAGCCACAACCTCAATCGGCACCTGGATCACATTGACGGGTTGGCCTGGCAATAGCGGGCACCCAGTAGTATGTTCCTTTCGGTCGTCATACGCGTCGACATCGTAGTCCAAGCGATAATAGTACCAGTAGGTGCCACCCTGCTTCAGTCCACCACCATGACGGGGCTTAGCGTTCAGCACTAGTTCTCCGTCGCTGTCGCCGTCAAACATGATGTTCTCAAACTTGAAACATCCGGACCAAGCACCGAGACCACGACGCCGATCATGGTGCATTATGTAAGGTCGACTGAAGTTGTCCCATGACCCAAGTAGTTCTACCGCCCTGGTGCTAGGTGGCGCTTTGAAAAGAAATGTTATCAACGTCGTGGGATCCATCGACGAACGCTGATTGTGGAGTCGGATGCGTCCTGCCGTCTGGTCCAGAAAGAGTCACGATCCAGCAGCACCTTCCTGGGCAGGGGGCCCGATCGATGAAGTGGTCTCAGACCTGATACATTGCACACATGGTTCCAGGACTTCCAGTGCTTATCTATGATAATGTAGCTGTCTCAGCTGCTGGTCAGACGGCGTGGGTGTCGTATTTGGAGGCGCCTGTGGGGCAATAATGTGGTTGGGGGTCGCAGGTAAGATGGCATTTAAGGTTCCAATGCCAGTGGAGCGCCACGGGTCGCAGCAGATTATCAGGGAACGGGGCATCCGAACTTTGACTGCGGTATGTCACGCAAGCGCGGCAAGCTACACATTACATAGCAGCCCAGCCTAGCACTGTACATAGCACTGGCGCGCGTGCCCTTCGATGTTGGTCGTGCATCCCGATACTGCAGTGGTAGCGTTTCAATGGCCAGGATGTTCGAGGAACACAATTAAGGTTCAGCTTGTCGCGACAAGCATTGGTCCTTGGTCACTACTGCCGGCCGATCAAGATTCGCGTCATCCTACTCGTCGGCGGTGGCGTGCCGAGATCGCTTCTGAGGAATCAGTTCGCGGCCGCGCGACAAGGTGTTCGCCCATACAGCGCCACTACCATAGAATCCCGACGTGGCTCGCGACTTTGCAGGTGGTGATCCCGCTGCGATATCTGCTGTATGACGCTTCGTTGCATCAGGTCACGCCTCACAGCAAGAATTGGGTGGGGTGATGATGGTGACAATGGTACTGATAGCGGCAGGGAGGACTCGGCGTCCAGGCACAGATACCTCCTGGCTCGGCAACTATCAGTCGTTGTTCAGAAATACGCGCTGAGCACCAGCCAAGCAGAGTCCACAACGCCCGTTATCAGATGGCGATGGTGAAATTCCGAGGACGTTGTGCGAACTCCACGGTTGAGATATTGGTATGCTGTGATCCTCTTCGCTAAGGCATTCATTTCCCTTGCGCTTTCCTAATTCATGCCTCAGGATCATGCGCCAATCATTGCTTCTGGTGTTGTCGCACTGGCATCTTCCGAGCGTCTTCTTTCTTGCTTTGGTGCGAGTTTGCGCACAAAAGCTATGCTATGCATGCTTGACCAGGCTCTCGCTTTGCGCACTTCAATAATGTTCCCTCGTAAGCTCCTGTCCAACCAGCCAAATCTCCAGGGATTCCCCCTCGACTTCCAGGCAAGACGCCACGTGCATGCCCTGAGCGTGGGTTGTTCGCACGGGCAATCTCGGTCTACGGTCTTTCGCTTCCTGTGACTGCATTCAGAAATAGCAGGAGAAGTCAAAACAAGGCACAAGTGACAAGAGCTGCAGCGCACGATTTATGTATCCTATGATCAGAATTCACGCCGATCGCACGTCGCAGAGAGTTTAGCCGACGTGTGCCACAACCCGATGTAAGGAAGTGGCTCTAGCGATGCATGCGTCCAGGGCAGATTGTGGCAGCCAAGCATTCCGTCAGTCAAGCGCTGGACGGCACGCAGTCAATGTAGCAAGCTCTCCATCTGTCCCCGAAACTATCATTCAAGCGGTCTTCACAGCGAGCAGTCCGCCCGCACCAACACGCGGTTGATCGATTCATTGACTGATCGATCCACTGATGAGAATCCAGATTATGCGCCTGAGACAAACATGCGGTCCAGATGGCCTGAAACCAAACCATGAAACGGAAGGGCACCAGGATGTCCGATGATACGGTCTATTGTACATCCTGGAGCGAGCCAAAGAACTCTCCGGTGTCGCACAAGATCGGAAGTCGGATAGGAAAGTATCACTTCACCAAACCACAGACATAGGCTGACAGCAATGATCAAAACACCCCCAACCTACGCTTCCGTCAATCACATTACTCGGTCGCAGCCCAGAGCTCCGCCGTACGTCCCAGACCAGCAATGCCACCCAGAGCACCCATCCAGCCCAAATTGAAGCCTGGTATTCCTCCTTCTCTTGCAAATTGGACAGCCACCGGAGTCCAGAACAACGGAACAACCAACTGCCTCCACCACTTCTCATCCACCTGCTTCGCCTCCTCCTTCCAAGCAACATTAGCCACTGACCTGTTCGCCCTCTTCTCCCTCTCCAGCTGCGCCTCCCTGAACAATCTCACAAAGTCACACAACACACCACCCAGCCACGCCCGGTAGCTCCACAGGTATATCTTCGAAGTCTTCCCGCCAGCCGACGCAGTCCAGCGCGTAGTGTACGAAGCCGGCAGGACCTTGTTGTCCGTGAGAACGCCCACGTTCTCAAGAAATTGGAAAGTTATGTACAGCATGCACTGCGTGACGGAAGTCGCGTAGAGCACTTGATCTTGTCCCGGTTTCGGTCCCTGCATCAACTGGCGCATCCACGCGTACATGGGGAGTAGACCGAACAATCGGAGCGTCGTGCGCGTGGTTGAGAGCATAGTCGCGAGCGCAGCAATGTTGCTTGGTCCGTTCGCGGCGGGCACGGCATCGGTCTTGTTGAGGAGTTGGTAGAGCTTGGTCGTGAGGGGTGTGGATTTCGTCTCGAGGTGGGCGAGGAGGTAGAGGGTGTAGTTGAAGGTAGATAGGAAAGCGCTGAGGCCGCCGGGCGATGCGAGCAGCCTGGTCGCGCGCGTCAGAAGTCGTCCACTCGTGTGCCTCTTTGTTCTCAGCAGCCATACTTATTCAAGCGTAAAATGAGCTTGTCCGGCGTCGCAGCCAGATCTGCGAGCTTCGGCGCCCTCGTCTTGGCCTCGTGCGCGACTGACTTCTCAGACGTCGCTGGGATGTTGTTGGTCGCGCCGCTCGCAGGCGCTCCAGGTTCAGCCGCCGGGTCCGACATGGCCGCAGTGTTGTTGGGTGACTGACACTGCAGGTGCGTAATGATGCTGGCGCTGCAGCGAGTGAACAAAGAGAAGCATGGTCATCACCGGCTGGCGTTTGACTATCCCCGAGGGCGCTGCTTGTCGGCCGCTGGGCCGAGGTCTTGTGAACCACAGCTTCCCCACAAAACAACAAAGCGATCTGTGCTTTGCATAGATCAACCAGTCAGGAAGGCACATTTACTTGGGAGTCCTATCGCTCTAGGATCAGCAGCTGGGACGAGCTCGGATCAGGACAAATCTGTCATACAGACAACAAACTGCTTCATCGCCAACGAGAAGATGGACGTATCACGTACGAGAGATGCTCAGCGCGAGAGAGGTCGCTGGTCGCCAAGATGGGGAACGTGAAGCCCCAGTCGATTCTCTACTTGTCAGTACGGCACACTCAGTACAACCCTGCGACCATAAGGATGACAATAGTCTGGTCCTAATTTTGCAGACTATCGCTCCGGACGCAGCAGTCTACTCTGCGCAATGACATCGCACCGCTCCAAGCACCGTCGAGAGCTCTTTCCCGCGGCAATCTTTTTTCGACATCGCAGTAACTGCTTCAAGCTGCTTCACAACGTCCCCAGCAGCCTCGTTCGTCCACTCGTTGGATGCATCTCCGGGTGCCAGCTTGTGGCTTGCGCCATATCCCCTGAACCCGCCACCCCCGGCACGCTCTTGGCGCAAGGCCTCCGCTCGGTCGAGATGATGCTCCCAGTGTACCTGCTCGGCGCTAGCAGCCTGCCACAGTCTCAGACCTGCTATCTCCCGCTCTTTCAGACCTGCACCTGCAACGAAATATGCTGCTACATACTGTAGTCTAGCAGTGGGAGAAGTCCAAAGACCCTCACTATCAGTAGACTCAAGCGAGTGACTCGTGCCTGGGGTCTCCGGTAGCTCTTGGCTGGTGGTCAGAGCCTCATCTGACACTGTCCAGTCCCCGTGCTCCTGACTATCGAGTGTTTGGATCGACAATGCTGAAGAGCTTGGTACTGAATGTGCCGTCGAGTGATCCGGCGGACCGTCCAGCTGAGGGATTTCCCATTCGCTATCAGGCCAATGGTCAGCTTCCATTCGCCGCGACTCCTCAATGTGCTTATCGCTGTTTGAGTAAGGCAAAGGCTCGATCCCATAGATCCTGCTGCCATTCTCGGCAAGCCCTGATGCGTAATCAGGTGCAAACAACTTGTACTTTTCGCTTGATAGCAGCGCGAATTCTGGCATCATGCATTCGCGAAGCTGGATTAGCTCATAGCATTGACGGCACAGCCAATCCTCTGTAATGTTGTCAGAAAGGATTTTAATATCTGGCGCGGCAGTGCACTCACCTTCTGTGATGTTGTCCTCACCAACACAATCAACGTGATACCATCCTACAGGGCAATGCTCGTTACAGCACTGCACCATTTTTGCATCGTCTTCAATGCCGTGGCAAGAGCAATACCGATCCTCTTGCTTGTCGTACCAGGCCTTCACTGGGCGAGACGACAGCAGTTTGTCTGGCTTTGGACCGACAATTCTGGAGGCGAGAGCTCGTTGGGCCTTGCTTGTGTCAGGTACGGGTGAGCTCAGACTGTACCTTGTCGTTTCTGCCAGGAGATCGGTGTATGGAATACCAAAGGAATCCAGCCCGGTCTTGTATCCGACACTCGCTTTTGATGCTCGTGAAGGACGCATATTTGCCATCTCCTCAGGCTGCAGACCTTCCAGGACGTGTCGACGCTGGCGATATAAGTCTGCCAGTCTCCGCTCCGCTCTAGCAGTCTCCTCAAAGTCATGCTTCGTGCTCGATGCGGAGCGGGCGGTGCCTCGCTTCGGTGTTTGTGCTTCCCGCTTCTCTCCCGGATGGCCTGGCAGATCGTCCGCTCTCACCTCTGCAGAAGCCGACTTAAAGCGTCGCGAGCGTCGAATGCGATCTTCAACCTTGCGTTGACCGTCGAAGAAGGCCTCGCCGAAGCCTGCAAGTAGGCCCTGTAGTTCTCTGGAGACCTTCGCGACTTTTGCAGTCTTCTCTGGTGTCGCCACTGGCGAGGAAGCGTTGTCTGAGTCTTCCGGCAACTGTCCAGGCTTGCGAGTCGCGCCACGCTTCGTCGCGACGCGCCCAGGGCTCGTCAAATCCGCGGTGTCTGGGCGAGGAACCGACTCCGCATCATTCAGGCAAGAACCTCCAAGCACTGGCAGGGGCGAGGTGAGTTCGGTCACCGGAGAAGACGGGAGACATGGCTCGATCGGAGATGAGATGACTTGAGGGCTGCTTGTACAATCAGACAGCCGCAAAGTATCCATGGCGCCGTCCAAAGAGAGCATGTGCTCTGTAGAGGTCGACGACTTGAGAACAGGATTGACATCTGGATCTGGAAGTGGTGCCATCACGCCCTGACCATCCCATAGCTCTTCGAAGCACAGAAGACACTAACTATGTGCGTGTTCGAGCTGTCGCGGCTGGCCAAGTGTGATGTAATACGCTCCAGGCGATACTCTACGTTCTAATGCCGGACAGAGAGGGTGGACGCATCTGATGTTGAGATCTATCGAGCCCAAACGCTCTAGGATGATCGTGCCGTCAGACCGTAATTTATCTTTCACCGCGCTCATCATAGCACGGAGCACGACATCCATCCGGAGCCCGGCGTTCGGCTTCTCCAGCTCTGAATTTGCTTGCTCGGCTCGCCCAAAGACCGTCTGTGCTTGGGATGCCAGACTTTGATCGGCAAGCTTGCGGCCTTCCTCTGCAGCTTGCTGAGACTGGCGTAGCTTCTCGACTATCAACTCCGCCTGAGGCGGGAGTTTGTCAGGGTTGTCATTCCTCAAAGTATCATTCGACGAGCGGTTTGGATCCTGGTTCATCATGTACACTGCATCAGCGCCATTGTCCGTGTCCACACTCCATTCCCAATCGTCGCCGTCTTCATCCTGGTCGGCTCCCGCATTGATTGTATCATGCGGCCTACTTGTCTGAAGCGCTATCAAGAGTGAGTGATGCTTTTGCAGGCATGTCGTATGAGCGTGTTCCTGTGCCCCGGAGTGACCCAGGCATTGCGGGCACGATCCATCGACCCGCACCTTGGTCGCCAGGCGCTGGTGCGCAACCCCAGCATGAGCTGCATTGTATGGCGACGATACTTGTGTACTGCGGAGCGCTGATTCTTGGTGATAGTACGGCGCGAGCGTATATGGTGGCGTCGCTGCCCCCAAGTTGACCAAGTGAGGAAGGAGCAACTCTGCCTTCAACGCGTTGGAAGAGTCGCATGCCTCTCGCTTGGTCCCGTCGGAGTCCATTGCACATAAAATATCCTTCCGCAGCGACGCATGCGTGATCGGTCGTGCAGCGCGAGAATATATTCAAAAGAGGACTTGCGCGCAGGATCAGGCAGAAAGCGAGACGCTAGGGCCGCCCTGCTGGACCAAGGGACCCACTCATTGCCAACAACCTTGCTCGGTCATCAGACGTCGAAACCGCTCCTGGTTATCGGCACAATCGTTCAATCGTTCTGAAGTGCTGACTGGCGTGGCAACGCGACGGCGGATACCAAATGCCAGCGATTCCGCATCGAAACGTAGAGAGCCACATAACAGGTAGAGAGGCACAGAAAAGACAGAAAAGGAAGGCACGACCATCAAGCTATTCAGCTCCCGAAAGTCCACTGCCTCCAAGTAGCCGCATATAGTCGATTCTACCACTCTGGCCAGATTGAATGTGTCTTTTGCCGCTCCTGCCGAGATCCTTTGCACTCTTCCTCTTTCCCTTGATGAACATTGCTCTTCAATGCTGGCTAGATGATCGATGTACTTGCGTGGTTCGAGATACAGCCGGCAGCACCCCTTGAGCTAACCTGGCAACCTATGGCTAACGTTTGCTCGATAGTGCCGTTACCGAAGCTCTCATGTCTGACTGCCGTCGAACTCAACCATCACTATTGTCGCCGTCACTATCGCCATGTTCCTCGCTATCGCTGACTCCCTGGGGACTCACCGCGTTGGCTGGCCGCTCTAAGCCATGATCCTCCCAATAGTTCGGTCCGCTTCCTTCAATAGCCCTCAGCCAGTCCCTATCTGCGAAGACACCACTTCTCCCTCCGCTCTTGTAAACTAACCGAGTATTGCGAATTTTTGCACTTCTATCAACAGCCTTACACATATCGTAGACGGTCAATGAGGCAGTCATTGCAGCGGTCAATGCCTCCATCTCTACTCCAGTAGGTCCGATGCAATCAGCGCGCGCATATATGCTCACGCCACCGAACGCCATTTTGCCGCTGATTGTATCGGAAGTGAGGGGAGTGATGGGAGTGCAGTCAACGTCGACCCTGCTCAGCGCGACAGGATGGCACAGGGGCACCAAATCAGACGTCTTTTTGGCGGCCATAATGCCCGCGATACGTGCAGTTCCCAAGACATCGCCCTTCTTATTCTGAGACATGACAATTTGATTGTGAGTTTCCTGATTCGAAAACCTGACGGCTGAGTATGCAATCGCGATCCGTTTTGTGGCTGCCTTTACTCCAACATCGACCATGTGTGCTTCACCTGTCGACTTGAGGTGCGTCAGCTTTGGTGTGATCTCAGTGACGTGGCCGGGCACAGCTATCGGCTGTGTTTGCTTTGTTGCATCCCCAGAAGCGTGGGTAGACTTAATTCGCCACTTCTCCAGCAGTCTAGCTCGGCGCGCTGTTCTACGAGGTGACTTGGCTGCAGCTTGATGTTCCTCCTGATCCAGTGATGTGATCGTCCCTGTCTCGCTGGCTGGCCCGATCAGCCTAGCGACGGTATGGGGCTCATCCAAGCCCCAGGGCTTCTGATCCTTTTTTGCATCTGCGTCAGGCCTGAAGAGACTGCGATATAGCACTGAGCTTTCAGCAAATGGATTTGGCGCATGTGGTGCAGCAACTGGGGAGGTTGACAGGTCAGTCTGTTCCCCATCTAGTTCCCTGCCCACAGTAGGAAGCGCAACCCTAGATCTCACTTCCCTGGCCAAAGCAGGATGCGCACCCCAAGGTCTCCTTACAATGCTTCCGGCACGGACGGGAGCCATGATTTTCCCGCCCGCCGGCCTCTGTCTCCGAGACTTCGCAAGATATCTCCGAAGCCGCATAGATGTGTCTTCGTTTGCCGGTTTCGGTATGAAGGGATTCTCTGCTGCTTGCAATTCCTTCTGTGGCTCCTCCGATGTTGGTAGTTCTGCTTTGCTCCGCCGAGTATCAATGCGCTTGAACATAGTTCGTTGCCGCATGACTCTGTCAGGTTCTGCTGGCGACTTTGTGCCGGGCCCGCTTGGTCCAGTCTTTGGCCTCGCAATTGCCTGCTCTGCCTTTTCTGCATCTTTTGCTTCTTGCTTGGCAGGCTTGGACAGACCTGTATTGAAGAAGCTCAGGTCGATTCTATCTGACTTTTCATGTTTCGTGGCTGCCCTCGTTTCAGCAGGCGCGTCATCTTGCTTTACGGATAGCGTTGGCGACCTTGCACCAGTCTCGGCTGGTGGTCGACTGTATCGAGCTTGCGGCGGCGTCGAGAATAGACTTGAAAGACTCTGAAAGCCCAGCGATGAGATCAGACTTGGTCGCCGCTCTTCATTATTCGCCCTCTTGTCCTTGTCAAATTTGTCTTGTGAATCCGACGAGTAATACCGTGCTCCGTTTGATGCAACGCTTGACGCGTTGAGCAGATGGGAAGGGATTCTCGGCCACGGAGGCGCTGTGGGAGACATGGGAGAAGGTCTTGAAAAACGAGAGAACGTTTGCAGTCTCGGCTCACCTACCTCAATATATCAGCGACGAGACCAGTACAGAATGTAAAATAAGGAAGATATGAATATGATCTGTACACGATGTACAGGCATCAATTCATCGTCACATCACTCATCTCATATCATCATGTCTGTCTCAAATGGCAGGATGCAAATGATATCGTTCATCGTTCGCGAAAGAAGCAAAACCTACCCACCGATCAGAATCATTGGCCTGTTCTCCATGTTCTCCAAGTTCTCCATGCCGGCATGGCGAGCTGCCTTCCGCTTAACAGCTGTGCCGATGACATCAAGCAGCTGTCGCTCTTTTGTAATCCAGCCTTCTGAGCGGTTCTGTTTCCGTCGGTCAAGTTCAACTTGTCGTATCGCTTCGAATGCCGCTTCATCCATGGGTTCGCCGTTGCGCTCTGTCCGCAGCAGGTCGCGGAGAGACACTTCAGCATTACCATGTAAGCACACTTTTAGGTTCCCATCGCCAGTGATGCGCAGTCGATTGCAAGTGCCGCAAAAGTTATGCGTCATGCTGGTGATGAAGCCAACACGACCCTTATGACCTGGTACCTGCCAAGTCTTGGATGTATCGTTCTTCGCGTCTCGCAATCGGCTGACCGCAGGATACTTGGCGCGGATTATGTCGAGCGTCTCCTCGTAGGACAGCATCTTCTTCTGATTCCACTTGTTACCGCCAAATGGCATGTACTCAATGAAGCGCACTTCAACATTCTGATCCTGGGTCATGTCCACAAACGGGAGGATCTGGTGGTCATTCAGACCGCGCATCACCACGCAGTTGATCTTTAGCTTGACACCCGCACCTAACTTGTTCATCTCTTGTACACCGTTGATGCTCTTCATGACGGCGTCGAAGCCCTGGCGTCGTGTCAGAATCTGGAACTGATATGGGTCGAGCGTATCCAGGCTGATGTTGACGCCCGTCAGACCAGCCTCTACCATCGAGTCCAGCTTTCGATGCAGTGATATGCCGTTTGTCGTCAACGCTAGCTCTTTCAGCCCGTTTCGCCGGAGACTTCCGATCTGCTGCACAAGAGAAACAATGTCCTTCCGCACCGTCGGCTCGCCACCCGTCAAGCGAATCTTGGTGACACCCTGATTTACGAATAGCGCGCTCAGATAG
This sequence comes from Teratosphaeria epicoccoides, assembly GCA_021401465.1. Classification (NCBI taxonomy): domain Eukaryota; kingdom Fungi; phylum Ascomycota; class Dothideomycetes; order Mycosphaerellales; family Teratosphaeriaceae; genus Teratosphaeria; species Teratosphaeria epicoccoides. The sequence continues at coordinate 57,314 of JADDMT010000059.1, forward strand.
TAGATCTCGGCGCTCGTCAACAGTTCTCTATTCGGCGAGAGCTGGACGCCCTCCTCTGGCATACAATAGAGACATCGTAGGTTGCACCGCTCGGTGACGGAGATGCGCAGGTAGTCATGCTGCCGATTGAAGTTGTCCGTCAAGAATTCCGAGAAGGGTTTTGCATCGCGAATCGCTTGTCTTCGGCTCGGTCGAACGAGCTTCGAAGCAGAGGTGGGCTCAGGTATATACGATAGCGCATCGTTGCTGTCGACAGCAACTGCGGTAGTCAACCATCGAGAGTTGAGCGTCGGCCATCTGTTCTGCGGTATTGTCCTTGTGATCGATCGAACGCTTCTGCTCGTGGCCATATGCATGGCGTGGGGTTATTTTGCAAATATCGAAATGTCCATCATACTGCCCTATCAACATAATACTGTACAAAAGACGGACCGGCCAGCAAAAGAGTAAGTGATCGCAACGAATGACATGCGGCAAAGACGGCAATTTGGTTTGTCATCGGCGTACCTGCTATATTCGGACTAGCGCTGCCCTGCCACAGAGCTATACCCAGTGATCGCACTTCATCCTGGATTCTTTGCGGTCAATGTCCCTCTACCACGAGGCCGCAGGTGCCCTCGATAGCGCTAGACAGTCTGGCAGCTCGATCAAGACACGAGTTTTCGGGGAGAACACATGGAAGAGTGACCGCAAGACCTTATTTGCTCTTAGCACTGAGGCAGCAAAATGGAGCGAGGTGCTGTCCGAGGTGGTCAACAAGAGCGGCATATTGGCCATTGAAAAGGCGGTACGTTTTCGTGATGAATGCACATATGGCATCGGCTGACCCGAGTGAAGCTCTCGCCAACCCTCGCAATTTTGCTTGTACATGATCTGTTCCTGGCAAAGAAAGGTGTGGCATTGCCAGCAAGTCATGGCTTGCATGTTGCTGTTGCTCGCCACAAGGTCAGGCTATCTGCCGAGCTCACCAAGGCCAGGCTCAGACGAGGATGTGCGACACTTGATGCGCTGCGGGAACGCATCAACCGTCAGGCAAGCGAACATATCAACGGCCAGGATGCGGCTGCTGGTCCAAGGCATCCAAGATGGATAAGAGTTAACGTTTTGAAGTCTACTTTAGAGGAGCAACTGAGGTTAACTTTCTCTGAGTATGCTCGAGTTGACAGTATAGCTCAAGTGCTGAGGCCCGCACCAGATCATAAACCGATTTGCATTGACGAGCACATACCAGACCTGATTGCCGTGCCTGCTCGCGTTGATGTTACGAACACCAAAGCATACAAGACTGGATGCTTGATCCTGCAAGATAAAGCATCGTGCTTCCCGGCTTTCCTGCTCAACCCCACCCCAGACGATGGGGACCTGATCGATGCAACGGCCGCTCCTGGCAATAAGACTACGCATCTTGCAGCTCTCACACTCGGGAACTACAAAGACAAGCAAGGCAGGAAGGTGATCGCTTGCGAAAAGAACGAGCTCAGAAGCCAGACTCTGCAGAAGATGGTCAAGATTGCTGGTGGCCAGGATGTCATCACTGTCAAAGCCAAGCAGGACTTCATGAAGCTCAATCCAGATGCAAAGGAGTTCGCAAACGTGACTGCTCTGCTCCTTGATCCAAGTTGCTCAGGCAGTGGAATCGTCGGCCGCGACGAAGGCGGCATTTCTGTGCACTTGCCCAGCGTAGAAACATCACAGGCCGCTGCAAAGAGCAAGAAGCGGAAGCGTAGTCAGCAGGCTGCTCCTCAGCATCCAGCGCCGGCCAAAGAGGAAGTTGCAGCGGAGGAAGAGATTCCGAACCAGATGCCAGACGACAGAGCGAAATTAAAGCAACGCCTCGAAAACCTGTCGTCATTCCAGTTGCGGATGCTCCAGCGTGCTATGGCCTTTCCGGCAGCCAGACGGATCACCTACTCGACATGCTCGATTCATGCCGTGGAGAACGAGCAGGTGGTCATCAAAGCATTGATATCGGCCGTGGCAAAAGATAGAGGCTGGCGAATCATGAAGAGAAGTCAGCAGGTCGATGGTATGAAGAGGTGGCATCGCAGAGGATGCGAGGAGGCTTGCGCAGTCGACGGCGCTGAAGGCCAGGTCGAGGTCGGTGAGGTGGCAGATGCTTGTATCCGATGTGAGAAGGGCAGTGAGGACGGAACGATGGGGTTTTTCGTTGCTGGCTTTGTTCGCGACGCTGACCGCATTGGGACACACGGCGGTAATGGGACCGTTGAGGAAGGACGTGAGTCAGAAGATGAGTGGAATGGCTTTAGCGAAGACTAGCTTGAGACCACATACTGACGATCCACGTGCGATGCCCAGACTGCTCAAATCGTTCAAATTGGACGTGCTGCAATATCGCCACATGTGTTGTGGCAAGACTTCGTGAACACTGGACGTAGTCATGGCATTTCTCTGATGTCGAGGTTTACTTTTGCCGATCACTTTTGTTACATTCGTATGCCGCAATCTAATGCTGGGCCGTGTAGTAGTTATGCTACGCCTGAAACATGCTCGTCATGGCTAACCTAACAGGCCTGCCGAGCTTCATGCCCTCATCACTCGCGCCGCAGACTAGCGGCGTTCAGAAGCCACCTCCTCAGCACTGGCCGGCACCCTCTCCTCTGCTGGGGGACCCCCAACGGTACCACGTCCGATGACCGCCTCTTCCTTGTCCAGCGCTCTCTGGTTGGCGAACTGCGGGTCATGAGCATCGACCGTCTTGCCCACAGCACCGCTCTTCAGACCATCAAGGCTTGTCCCTGGGTTCTTGCGGTGGTGTTGTCCATCGTGCCTCAGCTCAGAAGACGTCTGGCCCTGGATCGGCTTGCCAAGACCTGTGTTGACGTCGGCTGACGTCGCACCCGGGAAGTCGTTTGGCGACGGTCGCGGTGCATCTGGGTCGATGTCGTCGGTGGTCTGGGTGACCGGTGGGACCTCTGAGATGTTATTCGGCTTGAAGGTTCTGTCGGCTGGTGCTGAGCCTGGTGGGAGCGTCTTGGCGTGGAACTCTGGAGCGGCGTCGTTACCGACGAGCTTGCCTGGCTGATGACCGCCGGTTGTCAATGGCTCGTCGCGGCCTTTGGAGGCGTGGAATGGTTGGCTGCCGCCAGTGGGCATTTGGTTGCTGAGAGCATCGGGGCCGTTGCCACGGGTGGCTGACGTATCGGACATGATGCTTGTGTCTTGTTGAGGTACTTCGACGGTCTCTGGTACGTTGACTTTTGGATTGAGCGCTATTGCGTTGTTGAGTGTGTAAGATCAAAATGTGTCGTGTGCCTGCCCTTCGAAAAGACATTTGCATCCCACTTTGGTGGCGTCATGCCCTCGTCATACGCACATGCAAGCCTCCGTTTCTGCAAAGATTGATTCACGAGAGCGGGCAAGGTTGCATTGTGGCATCAATGGGCCGTGGGTGCATGTAATTTCAGTCTTCGCCCCGACACTTCTCCTGCAAATCGAGATGTTGCAATGACGCGCATTGAGCAGGACGGAAACCCTCCGATGGGAGCAAGGAAGCTGTCAGAGTCATGATCGCCCTTCACCCGAGATCATCACATGGATGCAAGGAAAGGAGAGCGGGCTGATATGTGTTGCCGATAAAGACCATTGGTGAGACTTCCCCCCCGTCCATCAGGCAAGTGAAGTTTCTGAGTGGCTCGTGCAATTGACATATCCGGTAACTTATCTCTCTCGTTGTGCTCACAAGACTTAGGCCTCGTCTCGCAGATGCCCCAATCAAAATGAGTTCTTCCCAATCCATGTCCTGCCTGAGGACGAAGATGGAGATGGCGATCTTGATGTTCCACCTCTCCTCTTGAGCCGTCCAACCTCACGTTGCAGAAGCTCTACGGTGTGCTCTACTCGAGAATGTCGGTCCGAGCTGTGTAGAGGCCCAGCGACTTCATTGCCCCTGTCACTCTCCCGCTGCTTCATCTCCAGCGCGTCGGAGACAACTGCCATGTACATACGCACTCCATACGCCAGCATGGCTTGATCAAGACTCTTCGGGGCAGGCAATGTGCTCGGGTGGTGCAGCATCCGCTCGTCTTCGTACGAAAAGCACTTCCTGCCATTGGTTTCCTGGGCAGTGCGTATACCAGCGATCTTCTCGCACAAGACTCTGATACTTGGATCGACGTCCCTGACGGCATCAGAGTCCTGTGCGTGACGGATACCAAGCAACCTGACTCCCATTGCCGTCCAGGCTTTCACCTCATCCAGAATTTCTGTTTTGACCTTCTCGTCGACACAGATGGGGCACACGAATGGTGCAGTGATATCTTTCGGATTCTGAGAATGCCCATTCGGATGGAGGTGGTCGGCAGGACGTGTATGTCGACAATTCGCAGCGCACAGCTCCGGCTGAATGGTTAGGAGACGATGGCCGCAAGGATCCAGGGTGTGCATGAGGGCACCGGTAGTGCAGGGCGTGCCTAGATGTGCAGCCGCAAAATGGGTTGTCTTTGCTGGCTCAGGCACAGTGGGCGTTCGCTTCAGCGGGGTCATAGGCGTGGTAAGTCGAGTGGCCCCGCGCACGGACCTTGATCGCTGCATTGGTGAGGATGGTCGAGGCAGTCTACTGGTGCGTTGGGAGACTGTTCGTTTGCAAGGTGTGCTCTGCGGCGGCGAAGAAGACCCGGCTGGTATTGCCTTCGGCAGCTTGGTGGGATATTCTTCGTAGATCTCGTAGATCGTTGTAAGTGATGTGGGATGAAGTGTTGTCGACGGCGTTTTCAGAAGACGAGGTGATGGTGTAGATATGTGTCCCAGTCTGCTCTTATGGACTGGAAGCGTTGATGGTACATTGCCAAACTTGATCGGTTCTGAAGGCATAATGTCGACCTGCGACTGCTTTGACTGCTGGTAAGGATCGTCTATTCAAGGACGTGAAGAGCACATGCGGCTGCTGGAAGTGATGTTGAGCGGACCTAAGGGACAGAGCGTGTTGTCTCAGACTTGCAATGCTTTGAGTACACACAAGTCTCAGCTTGCTTGACTGCACGTTGAGCGCATGTCTCTCGATGAGAGCACAGTACCATACATCTTGCGCCTACCGCATCAACCATCGAGCAGCATGACAAACTACGGAACCAGTCCGTCTGGGTGATTTTGATTGATCATTTGTCGGAGAGGTCATATGTTGAGACCTGGCGTCACTGTGCGCGGTCAGTCCTACTCATCAGGCACATCCCAGCCTATTGACGTCCCAAAGGACAGATTAAATACAGCCGATTACGGCCCTCCAACCAAGTAGCGAGCATTGGTCGGAGAATTCGATGTGCAGCTCTGCAACAATTGTGGCGCCTACCACCACCCGGGCTGCATCGGTAAGGGCCGTCAACCACCGGGGCCATACCGCGCAGAAGGTAGCCATGACCGGCACGCCGAGAATGGAATGCTGTACCGGAGATAGGGCCTGGCTTTCGTCTGTACCAAGTGCGAAGGCCAGGCTCGCGGCAGGAGCAAGCGGAAAGCAGAGGGTGGTAGCGCGTTACGCACCATCAAGCGCACTGGTAAGGTCAAAATGCAAGACCGCAAGCAGGATCTGCACAAGGCCGAGGTCTACAGATAGAAGAGGAAGCTCGAAAAGTTCGCCGCGCAGACCGAGGAGCTGGGACTGGACGAGATGGCGCAACTGAAGCGGAAGAATGCCAAGCTCTTACAGGCTCAAGCGCCTCAACGAAGAGGGTCGCCACTTTGTTCCAGGCACCTTTGACTCGATGCGTGTCATCTCCAGCGAGGAGATTGGCAGATTGTACGCCATTCGAGCGGCTACTGATAACACCATCAAGGTCAGCATGACATGCGACTGGTGCCGTGAGTGCATGCATGGCGTATTCTATCGTCGGTTAACCTGTGCTCCCAAGGTCAATGACTGGAGCGAGATGAATCAGCCAGACCTTTGCGATAAGTGCGTTGTCGTTGGCGGCATCTACCACGAGGAGCATGGCAAGGTTGTCCACGACCATAAGCTGGAGGCGCTACGTGTCGCTGAGTTGGACGACCTGGGCAGGAAGAAGGTACCGCAGCAGTCGGATCAGCAGCACGCGGAATTCGCCACAATGGATGCAACCACGGAGCATCAGCATTCGACTATACAATATCTTTGCTGGTCGAGCCTGAAGCAGCGAACGACGCCGGCGAGCAGCCTGAAGGTCCGGAGCGATACATGCGCCCATTGACGGCACCGCCTGTCTTTCGAGCGGAGAGTTCGAAGCCGCAGAAGGAGTCCGTCCCACGCAAGGGTAGCCGTACGAGTAGCAGATTGGCGACGACCAGGACCGGCCACAGTGCGGATGGGATGATAGGTGATGTGATGGAGGAGCAATTGGTGTTGGGCATGATTGGAAGACGCGGCATTGGCTGCTTGGTTGCCCGGTTAGTAGAGTGCTGGCAGCATGCATTTCTGGGTTGAGACCATCCTTTGTATGCTGCTCAGATTGCTTTGTCGAGTCGTCAATTATACCGGGGTCCAAGGGCCTAATGACCCTTTTCAATACTCTCGCGCCTCACGCAATGTTTGATGCGCCATGACTTCGATTTTGAGGTCTCATCATGTGACTCCAAAGTCTCCGAGCTCCTGATGCGACCTCTAACACATACGTGATCATGTGAAAGTGACGCACTTCCATCTGGTTCTGCTCCCGTTGCTGGGCAACACATTTCTAGCGTTAGGCGCAAGGATCTCGTTCACGAACTTCGCACTCAGACTTCTTCCATTTGAACATCCAGATCGTCAGAAACCATTTGCTCTCTCGCACTATCCGGACATTCTGCACCTCTGGTTCCGACGCGAAGCCCTCTGTGGTGATCGGAATTGCAGGAACCAGACAGACTGGTGCAGCCCTTTGCGATATCATTAGCCAGCAGCATACACACCAGCTCCGGCTTTTGCCACCCCTTAGTGTACCAAGGTGAAGTCGAAAGAGAACAGGATGAGCCTCGCCTGTGCGACACCACTTCACCTGCCGCGGTCTATCTCATGCAGCAATGTCTTCTGGACCCGCACCTGCAGCCGCGACGACTCCGAATCTCCGGTTCAGGCCTCACGATACCGCATAGATTCGAGGCCGAGTCTCGAAGTCGATTCCAGTAATGCTTCACTGCGCCAGCAAGCTCAGCGCAATCAAAGCATGAGCAGCTTCCAACCGACATCTGCACAAATCGGATCTCCCTCGCTACGGCAGATAGTCAAGCGCGAGAATACTCGGCCCAAGCAGATGGGACGCAACGATGCTGGGCCTGACTCCAGCCGCAAAGCAAGCGGTACATTCAGCATTTTCGAGCACAAGCGCAAGACTAGCGGGGAACGCAGTGCCAACGTGTTCGGATATAGTACCACCACCGCTCCGTCACGCGCTCAGCAGCACAGTCGTGGTGGCAGCGATGGTACCGCTACCACAACCACCAAGTCTGTAGGCGCGTCGAGTATCTTTAGTCGCAATGACCGCAGCAGCAGCAATGAGTCGCAGGGTTCTGCGCACACCCGCAACACGTCCGCATCATCTGGAACGTCCGGCTCACCCCAGCTCCGCCGCAAGCAGGCATTCACGGGCCTGAATACAGCACAACCGGAGCCAACTGCGTCTTCGGCTTTTCCTTCGGAGCGGACGTCGTCGTCAGAAAGCCGTGGTGCGCCAGCTGGGCCGCATGCTCAGCCGAGAAAGTCGAGCATCTCCACGATGCTGAGCAAAGCCAAGGAATCGATCTTTGGGGGGTCAGAGAGCGACAAAGGTACTGCTGTCCAGGATGACAGTACCGCGAGTTTTGCTTCCGTCTTGCACGCTGGTGCGACGAACCCGCAAGAGCTCCAGCCTCACTGGGTCGGTAAGAGGTTGGAGCCAACCAATTCGGTCGACACGGAGGTGTGAGTAGATCTTGACAGGGGATTCTCGGCCTCCAGGCTAACTCTGTTTGGCAGTCCACGGCCACTCAAGCACCAGCTGAGTCTCCTCGACTTCCGCTTCCACTTCGAGAGAAGCAGGACGTCTGCCGCTCTCCCCACTCCAGATCAGGAACTACAGTACAAGTACAACGACCTTTCAGTGCAGCAGACTCCAGAGCGCGCATACGGCGGTGAAGAAGCTCCGACACAGCACTCCAGCAACAGCAGTGCCTCGAGTATGGCTGGCGCGGACACCACGAGGGAGACTAGCTTCCCAAGCTCCGCGGGCACAATCTTGCATCACACAATCGCCAACGAGGAGAGCAACATCTCTTCCGCTGTCCTCGACCCAGCCGAGCTCGAGCGCAGCAACGTCACGCTGCGTACACCGCTTCGTCGCAGACGCACGTCGACTGATACCACTCGGACTGTCCTGCATCACACGATCGTTGACCGTGAGGAGAGCGGATGGGCGACCATCGATTCCGACGACGAGGGTTGCGTGGATTATGAAGAGGTTTGAAGAGGTGTGAGAGGGAGACTGCGGTATGTACCACTAGTGGGAAGGAGGGGACGAAATCTGCTTTGGGCGTTCGACGGTTGTCGTCGCGGTGACTCTGTGGCCTTGAGGATCGCGTTGTGCATGATGAGGGCCGGAAAGGTGCTCGTTTGTGAGCACGACGCGGTCCGGACGAGCGGCAAGGCGGATCTTGGCATGATAGTTCTTTGGTCCTGGAAGCTTGGTTGAGGAGGAGTGCTTGCTTCTTCTGATTCCTGGCTCCAACAAATCGAGCAGAGGAGCACAACATCATCATTCCAGGCAGGTGATGGCCGGAAGATGCAGCAGGGTAGTCCTGGCGGTCCCGGCACATTGGTCATTGATAGCATCGAGAGACAGTGGACTCATGTTCATCATCCTGTCATTCCCATCGTTCTCGTCGTGAAACAGCTACGGTGGCGGGTTGATATCCAGTCCCTCGACCGTAAGCTTGAAAGCATCATTTCTCGCATAGCTTCCAGCTACGTCCAGATCAAGCCTGCCACGTTCGCAATCATTGAAATCGGCTTCGCAGATACCCAGACCTCCGTCCTCGACTTCCCACATGGGCTCAACAATCACATTTCCCAGTGGTCCAATGATGCAAGAGCCGCCACGGCAGGCAAACTCTTCACCGTCGGCATCGCCATTTGCCGTGGCAGTAGTCGCAGTGGCATTGGCCCGTTTCGGCTGGATGGAACGCTCAGCATCTTCCGCGGTTGCGGAGGTTGCTGGCCCATGGGCAGGCCGAGGTGCCGCGTCTCTCGAGGGCGCCTTGCTAACCCACGCTGGCAAGTTCTTCCTCTTGACGCAGGAGATGGCGCTGAGGACGAAGCATCTGCCCTCGTTCCCAATCGTCCTCATCAACGGCAACCACGTATCCCTCGCATCAGCAGTCGGCGCAAGCCAGAGATTGACGTTCTGGCTGTACAAGCTCTGGCGCAACAGAGGCATCATATTCTCCCAGCATATCGCGGCCGCCAAAGTGAGCTTGACACCTTTAATGCGAACCGTTACTGCTCTCAACGTCGCAGGCGAGCCCTGCGCCCAAACCAAGCGTTCAGACCCCGTCGGCATCACCTTGCGCCTCTTCCCAAGCACACCTCTGTGCGGGTCGACATATACCACCGCGCAATACAGACTCCCCCCCGCCTTCTCCACAACCCCAGTCACGACGAACACCCCGGTCTCCCTCGCCACCCCCTCCAGAAACTCCCTCGTGCCATCGCCTCGGGATTCTTCTCCCGTCGCCACCGGCAGTTTCCGGTCGACCCAGTCATCACCAGCCCCCAGAGGTGTGTCTCCAAGGTCTACGCATCCTTTGAAGTAGTGCAAGAACTGCTCTCTGCCATCGTCGGTCCGCGATCCGACGCTCGCCCCGAAGGCGCATGTGCGTGGATAGCCGCCTAGGAAAGCTTCGGGGAAGAGGATCAGGTCTACGTTTTGGGCAGCGGCGTGGCGGGTGGTGGTGGCGAGGGAGTCGAGGGTCTGGGAGAGGGTGGGCAGCGTGCGGGATTGGGAAACGGCTAATTTGAGGGTTTGAGGCATGCTGTAACAATTGGGGTGTGCTACGCCATGTCGCTTCTATACTCATACAATTGCGAGGTGTTTCGTTGCAATGAAACGGGGCACGCAGGTGCTGCATATCCAAATGCGACTCCTCTTTGGCGATCTCCGCTCTTGCCCGTCTTTGTCCGAGCCTCCGCTTCAACATCCCACGCAACTCCTTCGTCACCCCCGCATCTTTTCCCACTATCTCCGCTGCAGCATCCGCTTGCTCGAGACACTTGCGTGCCGTGTGAACATACTTCCCGGCTTCTCCCTCACCATTGCGTCAAGCCGCTCCTTATCTGCCTTGGTGTACGGCAAGCGCTTCTCCTCGCCAATGTTCGGCCAGCCATTGCGGTCGAACTCCGGCGAGGACATCGAGAGCGCCCGTTGCATGCAATCGACACCAGGACTGCAATGTCTGTGAGACAGACTACCTCCCAGTCGAAGGTGTTGGACTCGCGAGAAGTACGATATGTTCCGATCACCTGGAATCTTGCATAGCAACGAGCTCCGCTTAGCAGACTGCCAGGTTGCCTACCTGCCTCTCTCTGCCGATAGACCCGGTCGATGAGAGTCCGATCATGTCACTCGGCAGTCCAAGGAGCTGCAACTCGCGAGAAGATACTAGCACCATCGCTGACCAGGGATCGGGTATCTTCTCTTGTTCTTCACAGATCGAGTCAGTCTCGCGAATGGCCATGGGGCTGGCACGAATAACAACGGCTGTAATGGCCCCGAACTGCGAGGTATGTGCTTCAGTAGCGTCTCTGTTGCTTCCTATCTGCAAACATGCCAGCGTTAGTGTGCGAGATGTGGATGGAGCACCGACCAAGTCCCGATGGCGAAGTCTCGAGCCTCGAGGAGGATTTGGAGGAGCTGCATTGTGATGTGCTCAGACATGAGAGATGCGGATGCCTTGAATCCGATGCAATTACTTTGTGCCCCCTAAAACGTCTGGTCAACAAAGCAGTGTATCCAAACACCATCTTCTGTTGGCTGCCTATGGAAGCGAAGCCATTCCTTCGCCTACAAATTGTGGCAAAATCAAGACTCTGCTCTCAATGCCATCCGGCCAATAGATAGGTTGTGTCGGTGGAGCAACGCTTTGAATTATCCCTCCACCATTGATTGCACTGCAGGCTTTGCCTGTCCGGGGCTCCAGGTACGACGTAGTCCGAGCATTGCGGTTCACAATCCAGTCTTACGAGACAAAGCCCCTCGCCACTCCGCTCGAATACCAAGCCCAAATGCACGAGGGCAGTCGCGTAGACCTCAGACGCCGCAGTGCAAGCCCAGACCTACCCCCGCGGCGTTCCCACCTCCAAACCACGACGACCCGAGGACCTCCGGAACTCGGACCGGACGGGCCTCACACGACCCCTGCACGCCGGACTCCCCAGCCGCCGCCATCGAACTCATCACCGACTTCCACCGCGCGCAGTCCCACTCCGCTCCGCCCCGCCCACGTCCTCACGCTCACCCCGAAAACCACCCCCCCGGTTCTCAAGACCCTCGCCGCCTACCTTCCAGCACATCCATATCTCCGACCCCTGTCCCGCCCACCTCGCTCTTTTCCGAAGCGAAATTAACACCCTGGCATCAGCGGAACTGGCATCTTGCGAATATAACCTTTAGCGCCGCGCGCCCGGAAGAAGCGGACCCGCCGCTTGTGGAGGGAAGTGTGGATTTCTGCTGCGTGATGGATTCGGAGGCTGCGTGGCGAGGCGGTGATGGAAGTTGTGGGGAGGAGTTTGGCGCCGAATGGGACGTGCGTTGTGGTGCGGGTCGGGGAGGTGTGTAGGGTTGAAGGGAGCGGTGAGGGAAGTGTTTGGGGGTTTGGGGGAGGAGGCGGTGGGGAGGGCGGATGGGGATGGAGTGAGGGAGGTTGAGAGAGCGATAGGAGATGGGGGAAAGGTGCTCGTGGAGTGGGCTGTTTCGATCCTTCCTGCTTGCCACCAAGAAGTGAAGGCCCTCACTGTTTCGCGCAATGCTGGACCTGCACGGTGTCTCCAGCACAGCGCGGTCGTCTGGAAGCTGTGGACACAGGTCGTTGGATGGTGAGTCCAGCCGTCTGATATGCTTGAAGGTGTGGGCAACGGGTTGCCGCGCTTTCGACCATGCCAAGCCGCTTGGGAGATGTCCGCTCGAGCGAGCGCAGGGCAGCGATCGACACTCGGGTCTCAGCTCGCGGAGAACTGTCTGAGGGATGCTCAGCTTTTTGCTTTGGCCTATTTCCTAGTCGGCCAGAGTTTATGGAAGAGAGGCCCTCGGTTGTGCGTGTGGAAGCAAGAAAGAACCCCGCAATTGCTGCTCACTGCCCGCAAATGCAGATCAGGGACATCAATCACTTTTCGTACATGAGCCGCGTATATATATGAGTTTGTGTAAGCTGCACTTGTGCGTGACCATCACGGTGCTTTCGCTCTCCCAGAATCGAAGGAACGATTTCCAGCTCGACCAATCAAACCCCGTGTTTCCAGACGGCATCAAATCCAAAGGCCAAGATGCCCGACGGTGGCTGTTTCTGCGGCAAGGTCCGCATGCGGTACACTGGTGACATTGCCGGTACTGTGAGTCTTGCAAGGACGTTGATCCTGAGGCGGCGCTCCCCGGGACACCAAAGCTGACCTCTGCTTCCTCAGGCGCTGTGCCACTGCGCCGACTGCCGCAAGATTTCCGGCGGTGCCTACTCGACCAACATCATCGTCCCCGGCGAGGGTTTCCAGGTCACCTCGGGCCAGCCCAAGACCATCACGAAGAAGGCTGACAGCGGCAATGACATCACGTCGTACTTCTGCGGCGACTGCGGCACGACGCTTTTCCGTGGCGGAGCGACGTTTGGCGAGAACAAGGTCGTCAAGGTTGGTGTGATGGACGACCCGAAGATCCTCGAGGCGGCTAAGCCGGGAATGGAGCTGTATGTGCCGGAGAGGGCGAGCTGGTTGGCGCCGGTGGCGGGCTCGCAGCAGTTGAAGGATATGCCGGGGAGTGCGAGTGTCTAGGTTGATTGTATCCGAGGGAGGATGATAGTGACTGCTGTCAGGCGGTCGAGTCGTCACAGCACGATCTGATGTGTACCGCAGCAGCCGAACACATTCGGGTCGCTCTACTCAGACTCGGAAGTGTCTTCTGCATCCCGCACGGTATCCTTCAGACGCTGCACGAATCATGTCAGTGGGTGGCTCGCCAGGGTTGCTTGAAAGGTAGCCTCACCTCCTTGAGCAGCATTTTGAGCTCTTCGTGCTTCTCGCTCTTCACCAACAGATGCTCGTCGTCGATGTCTTCGATAATGTAGGCGTGGTGGCGGTCGTTGTCGATCTTGACCAGGATGGCTTTGATGGAGGGGTCGCACTCGACCAACGTACCTGGGACACGGTCAGGCCTCTTCCACCGTGGGTGTATCTGTAGCTATGGATATATATGTAACTATGGGTATATATGTCTTCCACTGTGGGTGTATCTGTAACTATGGGTAGATATGTAACTATGGGTGTATCTGTAACTATGGGTGTATCTGTAACTATCGATATATATGTAACTATCGAGTAGACGTACCTTGGACTGCTCGAGGCATTGAGATCCGTCTTTCTGATGCACAGCGAAATAATGTCGAATACAACATTATTGAAGGCAGAGAATAATGTACCGGAAGCGGCTAGCGGCTGCACACTCGGCCCCGCTCTCTCTCTCTCTCTCTCTCTCCAACTTTTTCACGTGTCTGTTGCATGTGCGTTGGTCAATCGACAGACAATGGCAGCAGTCGTCCAGCCTCTGCCGGCGGTGCGTGCGCCCCCTGGACCAGCACCGCCGACAGCAGATCAAGCATACTGGAAGACATTCAAGAACCAGCTCCTCCTTCCCTCGCCGCACAATGCTGGCATCACATCCATCACCGCCCCTGCATCCAACCCGGCCCCGACCCGCGCACAGTCCGACACATTCGCCGTCACTTCCGGCGCGCGCATCCAGATCTACAGCAGCAAAAGTCGCAAACTCGTCAAGACCATCACCCGCTTCGGACCCGACGACACTGCACGATCCGGCGTGTTGCGCGGGGACGGCAGGATCTTGCTGGCGGGCGGCGACAATGGCCAGTTACAGGCCTTCGACGTCGGGTCAAGGGCCATCTTGAAGCAGTGGAACAGCGAGCACGCGCACAAGCAGGCGGTGCACACGGTGAGGTGGAGCCCGAGGGTGGTGACGGAATTCATGAGCACCAGCGATGACCGAACCGTGCGCGTCTGGGACTTGACGGAAGACGTGGCGAAATGGACGGGCGTGGGGCATGAGGACTACGTTCGGTGTGGCTGCTACTTGCCGGGTCAGGACGGCATGGTCGTGACGGGCAGCTACGATCAGACAGTGCGGGTGTGGGACACGCGTGATGCAGCGGTCAACAGGCCCGCCATGACGTTCAAGCACGAGGCGCCCATCGAGGACGTCGTGCCATTGAGCGGCTCCGTCATAGCGTCAGCAGCAGGCAACGAGGTGGCGATCCTGAACCTGGTGGCTGGCACGGCAGATCACATCATACGCTCCCACCAGAAGACGGTCACAGCCGTGGCGACAGCCCAAAATGGCACTCGCCTGCTGACCGGTGCCCTGGACGGTCATGTCAAGGTCCACCACACAACGAGCTGGGAAGTCGTCGCCGGCTTCAAGTACCAGTCCCCAATCCTGTCTCTGGCAGTCATCAGCACGGGCGCGCAGGACCATCATCGAGAAGACAAGCATCTGGCAGTGGGACTGCAGACCGGCTTGCTGTCACTTCGAACGCGTTTGGCAGGCGCAGAGAAGGCAAGGCAGAGGGAGAGAACCATGCGCATGGATGCACTGCTCGCTGGAGAGGCTGACGAGTACGAACGCAAACAAAAGAAGAAAGACATGCGACAAGGCATCCGGGCGCGTGATCGTGGCAAAGATTACCGAGGTGAAGGCGCAGACATTATCATCACCGGGAATGAGCGGACGGGTGCCAAGAAGCTGCAGCCGTGGCAAAGAAGTCTGCGGCAAGGTAGCTATGGTCTCGCCGTGGACCAGGTATTGCAACCGCCAAAAGCTCAAAGCTTCGACCACACCGACGCGGTGACGTTGTTCACCGCATTACGGCACAGAAGCGCGTTGCGCACCGCCCTCGCCAACCGATCTGAGGACCAGCTGATCCCACTGCTGAAGTGGGTCATCAGGTACATCCAACACCCGAGATATGTTACGCTGATGTACGATGTGGTCTTGATGCTGTTGGACCTGTACAGTGGGAAGCTGGCCGAATGGCAGGAGTCGGAAGATGATGAGGGAGCGGAGGTGACGAGATTGGTGTGGAGGGTACAGAAGAGGGTGCGGCACGGCGCTGAGCTTGCGCAGCAGGCTACGCAGGCGATAGGAGTCCTAGACATGCTGGAGTCTGGCTGAAGGTTTGAATTGCGATCAATCGTGCTCTCGCGAGTCAACCGCCCTGTGCTCCTGAGTCCGGTCAACAAAATGGCCTACACTGGCCCATCGGGAGAATTGTTAACCCGGCAAAAGTCTCCCGTCTCCACCTCCACATGTAGCGGGGAAGCGCAGGCCCGGGATACCACCTGGATCGTCACGTTCGAGGTCCATCCATCCTATCAGTCGGGCGATGATAGGCGTGCAAATAACGCAGAACCCTTGTTGGTGCATGCCGCAGCCGCCGCGTGAGCAGCATGACGGCGACTTCCACTGCTTTCCGTGCCGGGCCATCTCGCAGTTACCTTGAGGTAGAGGAACAATTTCAAGATTTCTGTATAACTTCATGTACCGACTGATGCACCGCCCAGACCGACCCATTACTGGAACAAGCCGGCATGATGGGTCTCCCCAACCAACACAATGGCAGCGACCTCTCATCGACGATCAAACTCTCCGTCACAATCGGCGCCGTCGCCGGCAACGACTCCCGCACCGCCATCGAGCAAGAACACTCCCTCTCCTTCCTGCAAGCCCTCAAACTCTACCCCACCGCAGTCTTCTGGTCCATCTTCTTCTCCCTCGGCATTATCATGACGGCCTTCGACCCGCAACTCCTGCGGAACCTCTACGCCACTCCAGCTTTCCAGCGCGACTTCGGCTACTTCTATCAGGGCGACTATATCGTCTCCGCGCCCTGGCAAACATGCCTCAGTATGGGCAATCCGATCGGTCAAGTCCTGGGCGCGTTCTTTGCTAGTTATCCGATGGAATGGGTTGGGCGGAAGAACACGTTTGGGGTCTGCGTGGTGCTGACGGCGGCGTTCATTTTCATCCAGTTTTTCGCGCGGTCGCTGCCTGTGCTGCTGGTGGGGGAGTTGCTGGGCGGACTGGTGTTGGGGACGTACGCGACGATTGCGCCGACGTACGCGAGTGAAGTGTGTCCCACGGCGTTGAGAGGCGTATTGACCAGCTACGTGAATCTCTGTTTCGTCATCGGACAGCTCATCGCCACCGGGATCATCGCGGGCACATCAAAGCTCGACACTCATTGGGCCTACAGCGCGCCTTTCGCCGCGCAATGGTTCTGGCCGCTCATCATCCTCATCGGCTGGCCCTTCGCGCCCGAAAGTCCCTGGTGGCTCGTCCGCAAGGGCAGACTGTCAGACGCGGAGAAGTCTTTGCGCCGCCTCGCATCTGCGAGCGTCGATGTCAAGCCGACGTTGGCCATGATTGTCGAGACGGATCGTCTGGAGCAGGAGCTGAAGGCTGGGACGACGTATCTCGACTGTTTCAGATCTATCAACTTGCGCCGGACTGAGATTGCGATGGGTGTTTACGCGATTCAGGTCGTTTCGGGGGTTTACCTGGTGGGATATGCCACGTACTTCTTCGAGCTTGCGGGCCTGCCGACGGCGCAAGCGTTTGACATGAGTGTGGGATTTCTCGCATTGGGCTTCGTCGGGACTTGTCTTTCATGGATCTTGCTCGTCAAATTCGGGCGACGGGTCATTTATAATGTCGTGTTAACCATACTCGTTCTCTTGCTCCTCATCATTGGGATCATGGATTGTGTCCCTGACTACATGCACCATACCGGCGTCATCTGGGCGCAATCGTCCCTGATGCTCGTCTGGAACGTGAGCCCCCCAAGCCCGCAGCCCCCGACGACCCTGTCAAGACGCTAATGAACCCCCAGTTCTGCTACGACCTCTCCGTCGGCCCCGTCTGCTTCGTCATCCTCTGCGAAGTCTCGGCGACCAAAGTGCGCTCCAAAACTATCGCCATCGCTACAGCCGTGCAGGCCCTCCTCGGAATTGTCATGACCGTCGCTATCCCGTACGGCACAAATTCCTCCGTTCCCTGCCCCCCCACTCTCTTTCCCACGCTGATCGCTGATGCACAACCAGGTACATGATCAACCCGGACCAAGGCAACCTGCGGGCGAAAATTGGATTCTTCTACGGGGGCTTGTCGGCTGGGGGGTTGCTGTGGAGTTACTTGAGAGTCCCTGAGACGGTGGGCAAGACGTATGAGGAGCTGGATGTTATGTTCTCGACGGGTGTGAAGACGAGGGAGTTTAGGGGATATCGGGTTGAGTGAAGGTGCTGAAGAGGTGATCGCAATCTACAGTCCTGCATTGCAGTTGATCACGCTGTAGCACTGATCCTTCAAAGCGCTCATGCGGATCGCCCACTACTGCAACTGCGCTCCCATCTGAGCTTGGCGCGCATTCGAGCCGGCACGCGAAGACGTCCAGGCCACCCATATCTTCGCGATGCTCAAAATACAAGGGTCCCAGCGCTACATCCCTTTCCTCAAGCAGTCCAGATGCATACAAGAGCGCCAGATTCCCGTCCCTGGATGCCTCGTATCGATCTCTTCGCTCTCACGCACGGATCCATACCTCACCATGCCTATGCGTAAACCCCCCCCCCCCCCCCCAATCAAATCGAAAGAGCCCCCTAAAGCCTACTCCTCTGCTTCAACGCCCCCGCATCATTCCTCCGAAACAACACTCCACTCTCCGGATACGGATCCAGCGTGACGCGGTTCAAGGGATTCTGCTCGGCGGCCCGCATGAACATATCCTCATACACCTTCCCATCGAAGCGGCCCAGACTGGAATCGAGCTGCCAGTCCGGAAAGTCCCAGGCGTCGACCAGCCGCACGGCGTGCGGGCGGATCGCCGCCAGCAGCTTCATGACCGCCGACGTGCGCGCCAGCTGGATCTGCCGCACCGTCACGGCGGACGAGGTGTAGAACTCGCTCGCCTCGGCCTCGAGCGTGTGCAGGGCGTAGAGGCGGAAGAGCTGGTGCATGAGCGCGAGCGTCGCGGGGTCGAGCGCGCCGTGGGTCGTCGCGCCGGCGTGCAGCGTTTCGTAGAAGTTCTTGACGACCATGTACTGCGAGTGGGCGCGGGAGAGGCGGTAGAAGTCGACGAGCAGCGAGTTCCACGACTTCTTCTGCTCGTCGCGGTGTCGCAGGGCCTCGAAGGTCAGGTACGCGGAGCGCCAGGCGAATGCGGCGACGAGGTCCGCGTCGTGGCCCAGCACGTCGAAGGCGGCGCCCTGGTCCTGGCGGGCGAGGAAGTTGGCGAGCACCGCGGTGGTGTCGTTGGTCGGCTCTTGGCCGTTCAGGACTGAGCGGGCGGACTTGAGGAGGTAGCGCGCGACTTGCTGGGTGAGCATGTAGTTGTCGCCCTCCCAGGTGGCGGTGGGGAGGTAGTCGGCGTACCAGGGTCCAATGCCGGAGAAGGAGGAGTAGCCGTGGCCGCCGCAGGCGCGCCGGCAGATTTCGAGGCCCTCGACGGCGGTGTAGGAGGCGAGGGACTTGAGGCCGCAGGAGGTGGCGTGCAAGTCGGCGAGCAGGTCGGAGCCGGAGTGGGTTTCTTCCGGCCCGGCGCCGCGTCCGCCGGCGGCGTCGCCGGCTTTGCCGACGTCTTGGGACATGCGCTGCTGGTTGGCGGCGTACAGGGCCATCATGCCTTTGCCGGTGAAGTGGAGGGCGAAGCAGGTGGCGAGGAGGGGGAGCAGGCGGATCTGGACGGTGGTGTAGTTGAGGACTTGGTTCTCGCCGTGTTGCCATTCCGGGGCGTCGCGGTCCTGGAACTGGCGGCGAACGGCGCAGTATCGGGTGGCGATGGTGACGCCGCGGGCGAGCACGCCGCCGGCTTGCATGACGATGGTGGAGCGGACCCAGGTGAGGGTGCCGTAGACGAGGGAGGCGGAGGCGGGCTTGATGTAGCGGTTGGTTTTGGGGTCGACGGAGGAGAACTTGGCGAGCATGGCGATGTGGGGGACTTTCACCTTGTTGAAGAGGAGGAAGCCGTTGTCCATGGTGTTGTAGCCAAACTTGGGGCCGATGTCGCCGATGTAGATGTCCTTGAGCGGTTCGTGGGTGTCGAGGTCGCGGATCTGGACGACGAAGGGGTGGGGGCCGTAGGGCTTGCCGGCGATGACGAGCTGGGCCATGACGACGGCGTGGTTGGCGGTGCGGCCGAGAGAGCCGATCCACCACTTGCTGGCGGTCAGGGTGGGGGAATGGATGGTGAAGGTCTTGTCCTCGGGGTTCCAGATGGCCAGGGTCTCCAGGCCGCGGACGTTGCTGCCGTGCCCGAGCTCGGTCTGGGCGTAACACCCGATGTACTGATACTGTTCCGCCTTTCGCAAGAACTTGTCGTGCTGCTCCGGGGTGCCCTGATCCCGCAACGTGATCAAGAACATGCTCTCGTGGAGACCGTAGGGGCCGGGCTCACTGATGAGCTCGTTGGCGACCATCTTGTCGTCGTGGGACCAGTTGTGCTCGACCTGCAGCTGGCGGCTCTTCTTGGCGCGTGCCAGAGCGGTCTCGAAGCGATCGACGCGGCCGGCGAAGTAGTTCTGGCTCTTGTCGAAGATGGGTTCATTCTCGAGGAGCTTGAGGATGCGGTGCTTGCGCTCGAGGCCGTCCTTGGTGAAGAGGAACGTCTTGAGTTGGTCGACATTGACGTTACTCTGGGCGCGCTCGGCCTTGAGCAGATCAGTGCCCTGGGGAGCGGCGGGCTTGAGGTCCTTGACCCATTGTGGTGGCGTCGACATGGTGGGTTACGGTGGCAATGAACCGGGGGTGGCGACACAGAGAGGATGGGAGAGCCCGGGTGCGGACATGTGTTTGGTAATGTATATGTATATGCTCCATGACGGTATGAGTCCCGAGGATCGACGACCGCCGGCGAGCGCTGCCGAGGCTCATCATTATTCATGCATTCATCCATCAATTATCATCAATGATATCTATGCTTCCGGAGATTCCCGTTGAGATCCGCGCCTGCCGAAGTGACGTGCATGCTGCATGTGACATGTGAAAAGTTTTGGTAATCCTCTAATCAATTCACCGATTAATCACATTCATTCGACACACCCACTCATGTCGTCGCGGGCGTTACGGAAGGCGCTGAAGGAGAAGGAACAGCAAGAGGCGGCGGCGGAGGAGGAGGAGGGAGAGCCCGACGATGCGCCGATACCGCGCGCCAAGAAAAGCGCGTTTGAGCTGTTGAGTCATGAGGATGAGGATGAGGATGGTGAAGAAGAAGACTCCTCCTCCTCCTCCCCGACACGCATCGAAGCGACTCCTTCCGTGCCCAAGTCATCGAGCAAGAAGAAGAAGAAGACGAAGAAGAGGAAGAATGCCAAGACGGATGGCATCACTCCACCACCGACATCTACACAGACTGAGCAACTGGAACAGCTGGACGAGATTGACAAGGCGCTGAGACAGCTGTCGACCACCACCACCACCGCCACCACCACCACCACCACCAACCCCGCATCACATGATGGCGATAATGAGACATGTCGCTTACTCGCCATCGACACCAGCCACTTGCACGTCCAACACGAGATGCGGAGACTCTTTGGCAGCGCCGCCCTGGACCGCCAAGACCCCGGACCCGGGCCCGGCCCCGACGATGAGCCACAACACCCCCACCTCGCCGGCAACCGACGGCAACAGCGACGACGCCTGCAGCCTCAGCACCTCGGTCGGGCGCAGCAGCCATTGGCACGGCCAGGGCCACCGGCACCAGCGGCAGCCGCCGGGCGAAGGTCGGCCGGACGCTCGGCCGCCGTAGCCTCGCGCCGCCGCAACATCTTCGTGCAGGGCAGAGAGGAGTGGCCGGTGGCGACCGGTGGAGGAGGCTTGGCCATGGATGTGGAGGAGAAGCGGCGGGCGGATGGGACCGTCTTGTACCGCTTCCTGCACACCCGCGCCTATCAGCATGTCCAGTCGCAGTTCGACGCGTGTGTCGAGAGCATGGATCCCAACCGCCTTGTCGTCTTGCTTCAACACAATCCCGATCACGTCTCCACCCTGCTGCAGGTGAGCGAGATTGCCAAGCAGGAGCGAGATCATGCCACCGCGCGGCATCTGCTGGAGCGCGCCTTGTTCAGCTTCGGCAGCGCCCTCCACTCCACCTTTGCCGAGAACCTCGCCCGAGGCCAGGCGAGGCTGGACTTTCGACGGCCGGAGAACCGCGAGTTTTGGTTGGCCGCTTGGCGCTACATGCAAAATCTCTCCATGAGAGCGACCTGGCGCACGGTCTACGAGTGGGCGAAGCTGCTCCTGTCCCTCAGCCCGCACGACGATCCCTACGCCCTGTGGCTCATCCTGGATCAGTATGCCCTGCGGTCGAAACAGGATCTCGACTACCTCAACCTCAGCAGAAATGCCACCTTCCAAGCACTCCATCAAGGCATGCCCAACGTACAGCTCAGTCAAGGCTTGGCAGAATACCGCTCCGGCAACAAGAGCAAAGGCCAACAAGCGCTCTTCACCGCCGTCGCCCGCTTCCCCTGGGTGGTGGCGAGACTGATGCAGGAACTCACCATCGACCCCCCGCCAGCCATATGGGGCAAGGAGCCGCGAACGGAACGGGAGACACTCCACACCGAGCTCTACGCCGTCCGCGCAAAAGACCTCTGGAACACCCCCGAGACCTCTGCCCTCCTGATCGAAGTAGCCAGCGCACTCCAACCCGACATGCCCACCGCAGATCCCGATACAGGCGCCATCATGAAGACAGAAGCCCGCCACGTCCTCCTCTCCGACACACCCGCCCTCATCGCCCTCCTCCCCCGCAACCTCTCTGCACAGTTGACTTCTGTCTCTGATCCCCTGCCCCCGACTGATGACACGCCATCCTACACCCCCTCCACATCCGCCACGTCACCCACCCCGTCGAGGGAGACCCTCGGCACTCCGGCGCAGGCGCAACGCGAACTCCAAGACCTCCGCTCCTTTTTCTCGGGTATCTTTGCCTGGATCCGCCCCACGGCGCCCGCCAACGCCGACGGTCACATCGACAACGAAGACGAACCTGCACAGGCGCCGTCGGAGGAGGAGATTGCGAGGTTCATACAGCACTCTGGGCTCGATCACGACATGATGGTGGAGAGGCTACAGCGCATGGCGCAGTTGGAGGCGCAGGTCCACGGTGAGGGTGTGTATCAAGCGAGGGTGGGAGATGCACCTGATGCCGCAGAGTAAAACACGACAGCGAAGCTCTCCGTAAATCACATACATCCAAAAGCCACGCAGACCTACCCACCAACCACCGCCAACCAATCCTATCAGCACACAACCCCCAAAATCATCAACAACCTCATCCCCCTTTCCTCCATCCCCATTCCCACACCCATCCATCACCCCTCCCCTTCCTCCTCCTGATGCTCCCACACCAAATCCACCTGCTTGACCGGATGCACCAACATGCCCGGCACACACATGCGGCCCTCCCCCGCCTTCTCCCACACCTCCCCTCCTTCCCCATCAACCCGATACCCGAGCCACCTCCTCCACAAATTCGGCCCAAACCCCGCGTGATAATACCAGCTGGTCCCCAAAAAATTATGCTGCCGCTCGTCGCTGAAGACGCTGGTCCGCGCGCCCCCGGCCGCGCCGTTGCGCCCGTTGTTGAAAATCGCCGCCAGGTACGACGTCGGCCACGCGCGGTCGACGTAGACGGCGTGCGGCGCGAAGACGGCCTTGTACCCGTGGTGCAGCGCGCACGAGCCCGGCCACATCTCCGAGAACATCGTGTGCCGCCGCGCGCTCGTCTCGCGGTGCATGGTTTCCAGCAGGCGCCGGCTCAGGCGGGAGGCGGTGATGATGGCGGTGCGGCGGGGGGGCATGTTGCGCGCGCCTCCCCCCGCGCCGCCGCGGCCGGCTGCGGACGGGTCGTCGTCTTCGTGGGGGGAGCGGGGCGGGAGGGGGTCAGTGGTGGTGGTGTTGTAGCCCGTCACGTCTTCCGCCAGGATCCAGTTGGTGCGGTGCGGGTCGAAGAGCGGGTTGAAGGTGATGAAGTCTGCTTCTTCGCCCACGCCCCATGTGTAGTCGTCGGCGTCGTAGGCGTGCGGGACGCGGAGGCTCGCGCCGTCCACGCTCTCGGCGAGTTCGTTGCCCGGACCCGACGGCGGCCGGCCGCCCCAGATCGGGGTTTCGGGCCGGCGGCTCGCTTCGTCCAGGGGGTGCCGGCCCGCGGCGTCGTGGGCGAGGTGGCCGGTGTAGAGGTTCGATTGTGCCGCGGTGCCGTGGTCGGTCTGCACGCGCACCATGTGGCGGAAGTCGTCCCAGCTGCCGTGCTCGGAGGGGATGTAGAAGCGGGCGTTGCGCTCCCAGAGCCCTTTGCGGGGTTGCTGTTTCGCCCACGCCGAGGTCTGGTGCAGGAGGTGGTAGTAGTGGCCGGTGTAGCGGACGTCCATCTCCCAGTGCCAGAAGAAGTCGTACTCCGGGTGCGTGTGCGCAAAGTACTGCACGGGCATGTACGTGCTCCGGTACGCGCCGTGCACGGGGAGATCGCGGTAGAGCGTCTCGTCCAAGCCAGCGTAGAGGAGGGACATTTGCTTTTCGGACCAGAGGGTGCCCATGCCGCGGAATTCGGCCGGGAGGGCGTCGTCGAGCACTTTCTGGTAGACGGCTTCGTCGGACCAGATGGGGAGGCTTTCGTCTTTGACGTGGATGAGGAAGTGGATGGTGTATTCGCCGCCGGATTGGATGGCGAGTTCGTTGACGAGGGCGCGGAGGTAGAAGACGTCTTCGAGGTCGTAGTCGAAGCCCGTCCAGGTGCGGATGATGACGGCCGTGCGTTTGAGGAGGTCGTGCTTGAGCTTCGACTGTGGCGATGAGCCGGCCTGACGCTTGAGGAGGGAGCCGCCGGGTGATGTGAAACTGTTTGCTCTCTCCACGTGCTGTGACTCGACGAATCGATGCTTGTTCTTCTCCCAGCACTCCCTTTGCGCCTCGCCCCACTGTACCGTTCGCCAGTCGACTTGATTCTCCGTACTCCGATCCCAGACGGCGTCAAAGTCTTCATTCTCGTCGTTCAAGCCCGCACCGCTGCCACCCAGCTTCCGACTGTACCCGTAGCCGTACGGACCTAGTCTCCCGAACCGCTCAAAGCATACATCGTTCCTCAGGCCCAACAGCTCATGCGACCCGTAAATCGGATCTGGGAATCCTGCGGTGACGCCCTTGTATGCCAACAGCTGCGGCGCTTCCAACTTGGTCTCGTTGTTCAGATAGCATTTCACGATCGGAGCGGACGAGTTCAGCGGCTTTTGTGCCTCGAACGGATCGAACCGCACGCTCTTCTCAACAAATGCGCTGCTCCGCCCTTTCCCATCATCCAAATCATCCTCCACACTCTCGAACCTCTTCCTCCGCTTCTGAAACCCGCCCTCCTCCGGCTGACTCTCATCCTGCTGCTTCCGCGCCAACGCCGCCTCCTGCAAGATCCTCAACTCCTCCTCGTCGCTGCCCGCGGGATACTCGGGTTTATTCTCTTCTCTGCTCACCAGCGATCTGATACCGCCATAGTACCGCTTCAAGAAGGGGAACTGCTCCCACGCTGGTGGTGGCGGAGGCGGTTTCTGCAATCCCGCTTTGATCAATGCATTACTGTTGCTGCTTGATCGGACCAGGTAAAGTATGAGGAGGATGAGGACGGCAGAGATGCCGAGGGTGAAGTATCGCGTGAAGCGCCGGCGAGGCAGGTGATATGCGAATGAAGGTTTCGAGCGTTGATGGTGGCCGGGCAGCATTGGTGCCGCCGAGTCAATAAGGTCTGGTCCGTCGGACTCATTGCTGTTCCTGCGCTTTTCCGGATCCATCAGGGCGCCGGAGAACGAGCGATACGTTCGCGATTGGGAAGACATTTGGTATGTGTAGATGCGCCGGAGCGCGGGCCAACCGTCTATCGCATCCGCGGTGATTGTGTGTTCATGTAGACCGTCTGCTTCAAGAAGTCGTCTGCTTCGTGGCGTCTATACTCGCTCTGTCGGCGGTGAGGAGATGGTGTGAAGCGCAGCGACGGGATCCGGAACATACAACCCCCCCCCCCCCGCTGTTATGTACACTATACAGATGACCGAGTTGATTGTGCTTTTGAAATCCAACTCACGTCTGGCATCAAAAGTAAACAGAGGCCCGGGCGTCACTAATCAGACGGAGCAGGCAAAACTGTTGATCCGGCGCATTTTCACATGCCGAAGGAGAGGAACTGCTTTGATGAACATCAAGACGAAATATTGCTCCCCGGAGGTACAGCTTCCTGTCTGCCTCCTACACGCAACCTTGGCAGTCCCGAGACCACGCCTTTGAGGTTTCTGGCATGGAGCTGATTGTCAGACCGCCGGAGCTGCACTCGCCAACCGATCATTCACCTTCGCCGCCCGGAAGTCATGGTGACGTTGTTCGTAATATTTGCTCACACCTCGAAAGCTCAGGCACACTACACTACATTCCACCTCGCTTCCACTTCCTTGGCCAGTCCTGCTCTCTCTACGACCTCCTTCGCCCTTCTCGCCGCCTCCCTCCATATGGCCTCCTCGTCCATTGTCAGCAACGTCCCCTTCTCTACCGCTACTCTACCATCCACAACAACCATCTCGACATCCCGTCCCGTCGCCGCATAGACCACGGCACTCACAGCACTGAACCACGGCTGCAACTCCACCTTTGCCGTATTGATGACCGCAAAATCCGCTTTCTTGCCCACCTCCAGACTCCCAATCTCAGATCCCAGACCGAGAGCCTGAGCGCCGTTGATCGTAGCCATCTCCAATACCGTCTCCGCAGGCACAGCCGTGGGATCCATCATCGAGACTTGATGCAGGATCCCTGCTAATCGCATTTCTTGCAGCATGTCGCAGGTATTGTTGCACGGCGCTCCATCAGTGCCCAAGGAGACGTTGACGCCTGCTTGGAGCAGCTGAGGCACTTGGCAGATCCCAGAAGCGAGTTTGGTGTTCGAGGACGGGCAGTGGACTACGTGCGTGCCTGTCTCTGCGAGCTTGGCGATGTCGCTGTCGTCTAGATGGACCATATGTACGAGCACTGTCTGCGGGCCGAGGAGCTCGACTGAGGAGCAATAGGACCTTGGAGTGTGGTTCTGAGAGGCAAAGAAGGTACCGTCAGCTGGTGCTTCGGCGCAGTGCATCCTAATCGGAATGTTCTTCTCCCGAGAAATGGCGGTCATCTCCTTGTACAGCGCTTCTGAGACCCTACACTACACGGTCAACGACGAGCCCTTGAGGATGATGGTGCGGTTGGTGAGGTCTGTGGTAGGTTCATCAGGGTGTTGACAGAGGAGATCGGTGGTTTTGCCCATGGCGGGAATTTTGTTGGAGTGGATGAGGAGGGCGCCATCGGTGATGACGTCGCGGGTAGTGTTGACGGTGATGATAGTGGCGTGGGTGTAGAGCATTGTTGTGGTTCAAATGGATCGATGGGAGGTTTGGGTGGCAGTCTGCGTTTGTGGTGGGTTGCCTGCTGGGTGGTTGTATAAATCGATCAGCCAGCAGCGTTGTCTCCAACCTCGACTGTGCGGCCAGCTCCGGCGTAGGCCTGCAGATGGAAATAGACGAGCCGGAGAAGTCATGGGGCTAGCTCAGGCGTAGCGAGCACAAATCCAAGGCTTAAAAATTAACGAGCACAAATCCATCCGGCTTCGTCCAAGCATGCAAGTGGAGTGTTAACAGACAAAAGGACGATTATGGTCGTCAAAGTGGGCTCTTATTAGCAGCTCGAAGAAAGGCGCGGGTACGTACGTAGCTGACATCAGCGGGGGGCTTAAGAGTTGGAAGTGTGAATTTCTGCCTCCAGATACGCCGAAATAGGAAGGAAAAAAGGCAAAAGAACAACAACCCATGGGTTCTCGATTTGAGGAGAGTGGGATTCGAACCCACGCCCTTTCTGCGCTTGGAGTCAGTCGTGAACGAAAGATGGATGAGGAGGTTGTGTGAATGACGTACCGGACTGCCGTGTGACCGATATCAGAAGTATCGTCCTTAAGACAGCGCCTTAGACCGCTCGGCCATCTCCCCATTCTGATTGGCTGATCTCTGGGGCTCAAATTGATTATATTCTACATCTTCAACGTCACGTACGCCGAGGGGGTTGCAGCTTGGAAGCTTTTCTGGGTGGAGTGCCGGGGATTTGCTGCTGCGAATTATGCAGAGCGATAAGCAAATATTCCAAAGGCTTTAGTTGGACAATCTAAACAGTGACGGGTGTGTGAAGTTGCGGGAACTGCCGCGTCACCGACATGTGGCTTGGCTCGAGCGCTCCAGAGTCCAGCCCTCCCCAGCCATCCGCTATCATTACGAGTCAATAATCTTACATCGTAAATGCACGGCCTGGCTCGTTGCCAGCCTCAGGACTGCACAGTGATGGGTGCTTGAGAGTGAAGTCGACTTTCGACTACCCCAACCATTATTCCAATACCCCTCGCTGCAACGTGCTCTACCTTTCACCCCCCTCGTCGTCGTTCACTTCATTCAGTCAGAAGCTCAGTACTCCCAATGATAAGCTCCCAGGGACTCTTCACTCTTCCGGCGACAATATTGACGTTATTCGCAACTCTCACAGTGCATGCGCATGACTCAACATGGCCATACAGAATCTCGCGAGATCACATCAAACGAGAAGTTGACATCCAGCAACGACTGCAATGGCAGGCACCCTCGCTCGTCAAGAAGATGAGGAGCGATGATGCGGGAGAGAAGTTCTACCTCCAATACTTCGGATTCGAGGATATAGAGGAAGGATCAGCGGAGGCTGTCAATATCACAAACTATTTGGCCGCGCCTATAGCACTCCATACCAACCACGATCGACCGTACCTCCACCTCTTCCGTCGCAATATCTTCAGTCGCGATTTCAAATGCCCCGGGGACACCACCTCCTGCTCTTCTATTGGGTCAGACCTCTGTTGCCCAACAGGCGACACATGCGTATCAGTGTCTGGCGGCGTCGGCTGCTGCCCCTGCGGTCAAACATGCACTGAGGTAGTCCAATCCTGTGATACAGCGGCGGGATATACCAGCTGTCCAGACAGCCCGAACGGAGGCTGTTGTATACCAGGCGCGAGTTGCCAAGGGACAGGCTGTGTGTTCTACGGCACCGCCATAGTCATTGCAACGGGAGGCACGGTCACTGTAAGGACTTCCGCACCAAGCACTGCTAGCAGCGCGGACGGGACAAGCATCAGTGTAATCACGTCCATAGTGACGACCACCGTAAGCGGAAGCGTCACTACCACGACCATAACAGTGTATCCCGCAACAAGCGAAACGTCCTCCACACCAATTTCGACGGCTACAACAACTTTGAGTGACAGCACCGCCACGGCTAGCGCAGCTGTCCGACCGACAAGCGTATCGTCTGACACGTCTGTATCCGCAGCCACAGTGACTTCTGTCGCATCGGGCACGAACCCCGACGTCTGTCCGACTGGATACTACATGTGCTCGGCTTACTACCTTGGAGGCTGTTGCCAGGTCGGAAGGGACTGCAACACGACCTCTTGCCCTTCCACCCCCAGCACAACAGTCGTAAGCTCTGGAGCGACCGTCGTAGTCCCAGCATCAACTTCCGCAAGCCAGACGCAAGGCTCGTGTGCTGGAGGATGGTATTCCTGCGCAGCCAGCGCATCAGGCGGGTGTTGTCCTTCCGGCTATCTATGTGGAACGGCAAGCTGTTCAGCGACGATAAGTGGAGAACAGAACACTGGAAAGGAAGCTCCGAGTGGCGCGAGTGTCTTGAAATGGGCATGGAGTTTCTCGATTATTGCTCTGGGTACTGGGATTGGGATGGTCTACCTTTGAGTTGCGACGCATGGAGACCATCTCAAGAGCTCTGCAATCTACAGCATGTGCGCAGCCAACCATTAATTATTGCATTCGAGCGTGCGACATGCACTAGCCCTCAGCGCATCTACCTTCCTTGACGCATGTGTGCTATACGGATCAGGAGATCCCAGCGTGGGTCTGCTCAGTCTCATTTGATACAGAATCGTTGCTTGCCGCGCACCTGCCTCTGCATTCGGCCACTTCTCTCTTGCCAACGCGTCCCGAACTGCTAGGCTTGACGTTGGTGGCGTGGGTGACAAAGGCGTTCGATGCCCATAACTGCGAGAGTCGTCATGATCATGAGGAGGCTCCCATGGTAGCTGGACCCAGCTTATGACAAGAACGCATTAGACATGGACATATGTCCGCTGACCAGAACGCTGTATTCAAGATTCTTCCCGCTACTAAAATTTTCTGGAGGGTGCAGCCGCTGGCAATCTTGGGTGAAAGGGAGTCTGGGAATTGGCTGAGCTATCGGGGAGACTGGCCCATGTCAAGTGCTCACCGGACGACGGTCAAGCAGCGCAGGGCAGCTGCTGGGCTTGTGGTCTGCCAAACCGCCAGGTGCAGTCGGTGGCCACGATTGTGGAAATCGGCAAGTTTCTTCACATCAAAAGTCATCTAAGAGGGTCGTGTTCACACGATCACGACGTCTCAGTATCTAAGCAAGCTTGCTTACCCGCGCCAGTGCACTCTAGCGCTTTCGACTCCCTTGAACTCCGACATCCACCCTCTTTCTTCCCGCAAACCAGCAAAGCTCGTGCACAGCGCGCGAGATCGAGAATTGTTACGCAACACGACCCGAACACCGCTTGATCAAGGGACTCGATCCGAATAGCTTAAGAAATCCTTGCCCATCACCAGAACTTGTCGGCTCCCTCGACATTGCAACTAGCCCGATACTGCCATCGCTCAGGCACTGCGACTATCGCGACGTTGAGTTGCAGCCGACCCGACACTGTAAGCCCCACGACACCGCCCGCACTCCAAGGACATTCTCGCGCACTTACTGCGCCGTGTCCTCTGCCAGAAAAACACCCCTCGCTTCTAAGCTGTCAAGCTGAAGCGGCCATGCCAGACATCTCGACCATGACCAACGGTGACAGTGTTGTGTCCGGCGTGATCTTTGAGGGCTACGTGTATCGATGTGTGGCAGGGCACCTGCGACATTGGCTGACCTTTCACCTGACACTTCACAGGTCGATCACTCGGTCCTACCCAACCCGTGCTCCCATTTCGGTGAATCAAGATGATGGTGACGAGGGCTACTACCCGGACGAGGCTAGCACCAAGACCGTTGGATGGGGCGTGCACCTTGACGAGTATGTGTGCGATACCGTCCATCGGAAGTGGCGGCTTTCGTCGCTGGTCATGTACGTCCCCCGCAGTCCATCGTGGTTGATGTCTCGTCTCCGAGCATGCGGTCAGAGATTTATCAGCCATGCCGCGCTTATTGCCAAGGCAAGAACCTGGAGTTGCAAGGTCATCTACTTCAATTGTGCGATGACCTCGCAGCATCGGGCGTGCATGCAGTCAACGACTGGAGAGTCATACCGCAACAGCCACCACGTAGACAAGGAGACCCCCTACTTGATCATGTCGCCCGTCAGCATCTCAGAGCGCCACGAGCCGTGCACTGGCTGCAACTCCATCACCCTGCTAGGTGCAGAGAAGGCCCTGTACAAGGCTGGGGGCAGGTATCCCGCGTACAACATAGTGCGTGAGGGGCTCGAGCATCAGTACGAAAGACCATGGCCACTATCATAAGTCACTGTCGCCACATATGGGCTACGGGAGTTGTGAAGAAAGTGAGGAAGTACAAGGGTTGCGAATGGGTGTATTTTGATGATGATGGCTTCTTGAAGGCAGGTCTTAGCGTTCCCGGTCATCATCAGGTGGAGGACTACGACCCGACTCACCCTGCCAAAGTCAATAAACCTCACGACTGAGCTTCCTTTGCGCACAGGTATCACAACCAAGATGGCTGCCTCCTTCATCCGCGCCGCCTCCGGCCTACCGACCACGAACACTGCTTCGGCCACGAGCTATCGTCGCTACTGCTGTGGCTAGTGTCTTCAAGAAGAGACAGGCGTCCGCCATGGCAGACGGGACTACTGCTGCTGCTGCTCCTGGCGATTCAGCGGTGGTTAAGAAGGTTCGGTCCACCTAGTCTGCGGACGTGGAGTGTCGTCAGAACGACAAAGACACTTTCAGTGTTCAAGCACATGAGGGCGTTCAGTTGGGCTACCGGACTGACGGCTTGCAAAGGTATGCGCACAGGGTAATGAGGCCTTGATTAAGGCATGTCATAGCGCTTCAGGTTGCCGACAGGTCATGGCATTGGCTATGATCAGACTGCGACAGTGGCATTTTGCATGCGCTACGAATTGATCCTAAAACATGTGCTTGTCAAATTTCGTCTGGCTGAGCAATATCTCATCTCCCATTCCGGCCCATCCTTCCCGAGAATTCCCGACCTGCTGCAATCCTCCACTCCTCCTGCCGCAATTTGTACCGAGAGATTCGAATCTTTCGCCGATCGTGCGGATGTTCTCCACACCGCCATCGCTCACTCCTGCTCGAAACAATTCCGACGCTCTTGGCCTCCCACTCGTCCATCTGAGGGATATCTCCGGCCTCAAAGCCATTGCTACGGCCGCGAGGTACTACTCCCACATTCCACAACATAACGTCCAACATTTTTTTCTCCATCACATAGTCGGGGGCCGCGAGTGCAGTGGTGTCCGTCGTGCTTCTAGTGACCCAGAACCCACGGTCCCATCACCGCGGTGCTCTTGGAAGACGTACACGTCCGAGTTGATATCAGCTACCGGCTCGAACCCTGCGATCATGGCTTCCTCTTGTACCTCAAGGAATTGCCGCTAGGTCTCTTCTGTCACGCCAAGCATTGGCAAGCGGTCGTTTGGGAAGATCTCAGCGGTCCATTCAGCCTCCGTACCATTTTCATTCCCACGGAGATATTCAGTCCCTGCCTCGTTCCAATCCTCTTCAGAAACGAGCCTGGCATATGCGCTCCGATGAAGTCGAAGGCTATCCCCTACCTGCCTCCACCGCGCGGACAGCTCTGAATTGGGATCGGGACGGGGGCGCCATACAATAGTCTTCGGATACGTCGAAGCGAGCAGCTTCCGCTGGCAATGATAACGCCACTGCACTTCCGTAACCCGAGGCTTGCATTTCAAAGTAAAGTGTCGCTCGAAATCGTTCCATCGTTAGCAGTTAAGCCGCTGGTCCCAATGCGGCTCAAAATCGCCAAAACGCCTCGAATACGACCCTCATAGAAGGCGCCCAGCCTCTGCTTGGCCAGAATCCGAGTGGTGGTCTCTCGCCTCGAGGGGCTCCGAAGCTCACGCACAAGACGTTGGCGATCTCTCCTCCTCTTCCGCACTCTCGAAGCGAGGCCGCCGCGCAGAACGCTGAGACTGTCCGCATCAATCCTGGCACGCAGATCCTGTCAAGTCGGCGACGCTCGCTCCAGCTTCATGTCCGTGTTCCGGACGAGGTCCAGTTGATGAGCGGGACTCCGAAACCTCTCGCTGCCCCTGGTGAGGGGGGGAAAAGTACGAATGAGGTGGGTGGCTCAATCCCTCGCCATCCTGCGCAAATTTGTGGTCTCCTCGCTTCAGCCTTTGGGCCAATCCATTCCTTTTCCATATCAGCCGCATGACCTCCTCGACATCTTGCAGAGTATTGGCTGCGGTTGCATCTTCTATACGTTCTCCTCAAGCTTTCTGGCCAACTGTGGGGCCAAGACCGCAATCCCAGGGCTCTTATCCCTGCTGTCATTGTGCTGTTTGCGTTTCTCCGTGTGCTCCCAAGATCCACTCCAAGCATAAGTCCGCCCTCACATAGGCATTGCAAGCTTCTAGTCACCTACAAGATATTTGGTTGAGATTTGCTTTGCATCGAGACAGACTGTCTTTCTCGTAGCGCTGCATTTGCTGTGCGCCCCTCTGTTGAGCCACCGGGTCTAGCCACTTAGAAAAAGCGAACAAAGAGACACGACCAAGGCTCACTGATCGTGATCGAACCTCTGCAAACAGTATGACACCCTGTCGACCGCCAGCAGTACGTACAATACCCAAGCCTTTCGATGCCACCCCTTGCTGTTGCGACGCAACCATTCATTTATCCCCCTCCCCTCCATCCACACAAATCGG
This sequence comes from Teratosphaeria epicoccoides, assembly GCA_021401465.1. Taxonomy (NCBI): domain Eukaryota; kingdom Fungi; phylum Ascomycota; class Dothideomycetes; order Mycosphaerellales; family Teratosphaeriaceae; genus Teratosphaeria; species Teratosphaeria epicoccoides. The sequence goes on from JADDMT010000059.1 coordinate 90,563, forward strand.
AGTCCCCGAACACTGTTCAAGTCCACACTTGTAATCCTTCTTGCACTCCTTGTAGCACGTCGCCCTGGCAGCGCTGCCGTCCTCGTACAAGAGGTTACATGCGTAAATGCACGGGACGTACCTGCAGCAATCGCAGCTGTTGGTGGCTGGAATATACCATCACAATTCAGCATACTGCGGCCGATGACCTTCAGTGCATGTGGAGATGATACGTACGGCTAGGGCTTCCTGGGATCCGAGGCGTTGCTGCGGCTAGTTGGGCAGCAGGTGCCATGAGCGAGAGCACCGCGGCGAGCCTCATGATGGGTTTTGAGAGGACTTGTCGTGTGAATTTGAGGGCAGTGTTATGTGCTCTGTCTGCGCAGAACGAAGAGCGATCGCCTATCAGATCCTGAGGGTGCGCAGCGCAGAAGAAATCCATTCTCGATCACGACGACCAACGCGCCGGGCTTCGCAGCGGGGTGCGAGCAGCCATGGACGGTGTCTCGCCTCCCCAACGGCGCTACCTTCGCCGGACAGGATGGAGCCAATGGACGTGCGGTGTACATGTCTTGGAAGTCACGATAGGGAGACGATCGGTCCAAGAGCGCCGGAAACCTGTTCCATCACGGCAGAGAAGACCTGAAAGGAATGTCAACTGAGAACTTGATTCATCTGATTGTCGCGCCAATAGCTTGAACCGCAGCTTGGTCCTTGGTGGACAGAATGAGCTCAAACATGAACAATTGTGGGGGCTTGTATTCTGCAAGAAAAGCAGCCGGTCCAAGTCCAAGACGCACCGGTGGATGTCTTATCTGACTCGCCATGGGAAATCAGCGACTGCTAAAATGCTACAGGACCGTACCGTCTACATTAGCCTGGTGACCTCCTTCGAATCCGTTCCGGAAAGAATTTCGTAATGTCCAAAGCAATCTCTGAGCTGTGGGTGTATGCTTACCGCTGTTACCATGTTTTTGCTCCAAAAGGCTCAAACGCCACCAACTGCAATTGCTTTCATCTAATCATCTGTCGCTTTTCAAGCTCTACACACCAGAATAAGGCTTGACGTTACACGATCCTGCACCGGCTTTCTCATCCTCGTCCTGCAACTCCTCCTCGATGACCCTCTGGCCAGACAGATTACTCTGCTGACTCTGGCTGTCCGCCATACTCCTCCTGTAAGGATTGCTTACAGTACGCGACGGCACCTGGCTCATCTCTGACAAGCCCGTCGACGTTATGTGCGGCAGCGGCGACTGATAGCTGGTTCGCTCGTTGCCAAACTGTGGACGGTACCCGACCGGCAGCCCTGGCATCATGTTCTCGTACCCAGTGACCGGGGGCTGAGCGCTGCCGTACTGTCTATAGCCGGCCGGCTCGATGATCGTGGGCACAGAAGGACGCGACAGGGACGGGATGTCGCTGGTCGGCTTCCTCCTCCCACGAGTGCTCTGCCTACGCAGCATCGTCTTGAGCTCCTGCTCATCATGCCTGTCGATGCTTGGACGCTCGCCAAGTGTACTTGTGTCGTCGCGAGAAATCCAGGTCTCGTCACGGATCGGGTCTGAAGTCGGGTCGTGTGTAGTGAGTTCGTCCACGACTTTGTTATCCTGCGCGAGTGCGCCTTCTTTGCGACTTGACACTGGATCCACGCTGTTCTTTGCGTCATCAATCTTCTTCTGCGGCACCAGACGAGCCTCCTCCCTGTCCAATTTTGCCTGTTCGGCGGCTTCTTTGGCTTCCTGATCTGTGATGGTGACGCCGTAATTGGGCGCAGCCTTGCTGCCTTGTGCATCGCGGCCGCCTCCTGGTCCGTAAATGGGCACTGCTCTGAGCGCGGCCACCAGGGCACACATAAACTTGCTGCGTCTGGCCTGCCTGACAGTCTCATTCGACCAATTGCTCTTGTGCCTGATCTCGATTTGGAGCTGCATCTGGGACTGATCCGTTGTGCCCAAGATGCCAATCTCAACGTCGGGCTGGAAGTCACGGCTATTGTCCTTATCGCGGACGAAAGTCTGAAGCTCGTTTTTAAGGATCTGAATGTCGTCAAAGCTGGTGCCGAACGAGATAGAGATCTCGTACTGCTCTGTCATGGCTTTGCTGCGCGAGATGTTTTCGACCCAGAGAGTGTTGAGGACGATGTTGGGTATTTGCACTATGCGACCGCAATTGGCACCTGAAGCGCGCTTGAACACCGTGAACAGGAGACTAATATGCTCAACTGCGACAGCCGACATTAGTAGGAGCGTTCCAAGCTGGAAATAAGCCAAACTTACCGATGAATTGATCAGGACCCAGGTCGATACGATCACCCACATCGAAGGGATGCTTGACGAAGACGAAGATGCATGACCCGAGAATCTCTTGACACGTCACCGAGAAGACGAATGATAACGAGAGCAGCGCCGTACCGGCAGTCGCCAAAGTCGTCACGAAGCTCTTGTTCAAGAAGGCAATGAAGATGAAGACGACCGCGACGAAGACGACGACCGCAAGCATGTGGTCCAGAACATTGATGGCCTGGTCAACATCGTGCATGCTGGTCGTGATCGCCTTCCGCTCTCGGCCCATTTCAGTCACCACGAGTATCATCTCGTCAAGCGAGATATCGCCGTTGACATCCTTGTCCAGGAAGGCAAACGCCTCCTCAGCCTCTGTCCTGCGCTCGCTGCCGAGCACGTCCATCAGGTCTTCCTGGAAGAGAGCATCCCTGCCCTCGACGACGAATGACATCCAGATGCGCTTGGCCAGCGCCTCGCAGGAATTCTTCTTTTCGAGTGCGGTGACGACGATTGAGTGTGCACTGTTTGGATTCAGGACTTCGCGGCCAGTGATCTCGTGCGCGACATTTCCGAAAGCGGTCGTGAGCTTGTCACCGTATCGTCCGATGTCCTGAAGGATGCGGCCGGGAGTTGCAGATCCCGATCGGTTATGGCTGTGGCTCTTGCTGTGTATACCGAGAGCTGTGAGGTTGAGCTGATCCGACATGATGTAGTCTTCCTCAGCGAACTCGTTGCAGAAAGCTGGAAAGAGCGTTCGCGAAGCTTCATACAGCTGGCTGAGGAGGAAGACATTACGCTTTGACTCCCTGATCCTGAACGCGAATTGTTTCCGGTGATAGTCGATGGAGATGAGCTGAATGATGAGCTTCTCGCCCAAGAAGACCAGCGACGCGCAGACAGCTGCGCCCAGGATATTCCGCACCGTCCTCTCCCAGTCTTTGACGCCGGTCGACTTGTTCGCCGGATCGCTGTTGTACGGGTTCTTGGTCATGATCGGCACGAAGGTCGCCACCGAGCAGATAGACCATCCCACCAAGGACAGCGGAATCTCGAGGGACTTGATGACTTCAGAATATTTCCGTACGCCTGAGCTGATCACGCCTGCGAAGATCCTGAAGATGTACGGCAAGAAATGTGCTGCGAGCTTCGATACCCACAAGCTGACCCACACGACCTCGACCCAAGTGAAGAACCACCTGATGGGAACACCGGCGATCTTTGCGTGTCGGGCTGCTGTCGCCCCCACGACAATCGGCACAGCCAAGCAAGCTGCCAACGGAGCGACATACAGCATGTACCGCGTGACAATGCTGAAGTTCTTGATCTTGTCGTAGACCTTGCCCATGGCCGTAACAGTGTCCTGTTCTCCGTCATATCCACGACCTAATGTCCTGCCCGCAGGAGCTGTCTTCAGCCGTCTTCCGATAAATCTGCTTTGCCTGTTGCCTCTGTGCTGTGAATCCTGCTCGCCATGAGACGTCTTCGGCCTCAATGCAGCATTGCTGTCCTGACCCCTCAATCCACCGCTTCGATTCGTCGGGACCTGCTCGAGGGGAATATCAATGGCCGCATCGTGATTCCCCATATTGTTGAACTGTTGCTGTATGGGGGAGAAACCCTCCCTAGAAAAACGAGCTCGTTTCGAATGGTGCGAGCGTAACGACATCTTTCACGGAGGGAGAAAGGAGTAGTTCACATGCAATGCCCAACCCTGATGTGGAAGTGATAATGCTGCGGAACCAGGAATTCCTGAGATCTGAGCATAGAACAACCGAGGCCGCTGGGGGACGGTCAAAGCCCTGCAATGAACGATTGACGAGCGAGACGATGGGAGCGGAATGGCTGCTTCCTTGCGCTGACAGACCCTCCCACGCACTCAAGCCATTCGGTGTCGATGAAGGACAGCGAGGATGATGCGGCACCAATGAACCTTGGATAGTCTTCGTCCAGCTCGCCTCCGTTGAAACGGGGTCAACGCATGTGGCGCCGATCCCGCTGCAGGGGAGCCGCGGCGGTGCGGCGTGGACGCACGCGTATCGATAAGTCAAGAATAGAACAAGCTCCTGTCACATGTCTGCCATTTGACACAAGCTCGTGGCGCGAATGCTTGACACTTGACATAAGCTCGTGGCGCAACTCGTGATGCGATGGGTGGGTCAACCTGTCTTGAGATATCGTGATGTCGTCCTAAGTCATACACGAATCGTCTACATGCATGATTGCTCCGTCATGCTTGTTTTCTTCCTGGATCACATTCGCCCAATCCTACAAAAATGCGCACCATCCAATGTACATAGCCGCCAAGTTGTTGGGGCTCACAGCCTCCCTGACCAATGCATCCACGTAGCCCTCCACTCCCAGCGGCACATTCTCACCCCTGAGATATCCTCCCAACTTGTTACCCACACTGTCCAGAATCTCCTGCGGTGTTTCCGGCACACCAGCTGTAGACCGCTTCTTCTTGCCCACAAAGTCCGTGGTAGGATCGTGCAGGAAGGTCTCCAACACGGTCATCAGGGTATCCCTGTTCTGCCGAAGGAGGCCGAGAGCCAACTCTGAGGATTTCCGAAAAGGCCCTTCGTACCCATATGCGCCCATGGCATCGACCATGTTGTGGGTTAAGCGGAACGGTACAAGCTCCGGCTTCTCAAACGTGAGGCCCTTGTCAAACAGACAATTGAAGTCGACATGGAAGACGCCACCGGTGCTCTCCTCGAGCAGAATATTCTCGCCGTGGCGATCACCCAGTCCCAGAATGTGGCCAGTCATGGACATGACAGCAGCCGATCGAGCATAGCGCAGCCGGGCGGCGAACCAGGTCCCGGGCTCGGAGTACGTCTCAGTAAACCATTCGTGCAAAGCAGGTGGAAACTGTGTAAGTACTCGCTCATTGAAGTACAGGTGCACATTCTCCGGCTCCTTGCAGGCTTGATCGAGATCGCTGCGAATTTGGTTATAATTTGGCCGGATTGCCTTGCGCGCGTAGCTCTGCAACAAGATATCTCGGATTGGCTTGATGCCTTCAACCCACTCAATAGTGCCAGATTCCTCACTCAACGGCGTGACAGCATACGTCTTGATGTACAGCCGTCGCCTGCTGCTTTCGGCGTCTCGCTTGAGGGCGCGATTGATAATGCCATTGAACTCCATGAGCCGCTGGTCCTTACGGAGATCATCCTTGGGCTTGCAAAGCAGACCGTACAATTTACCATCGGAGCCGCGAACTGTTATCTTGCGCGGGCGTTGGAGCGAGCTGAGCACCAAGACATCGTCCTGGAATGACTGTATGGTGACCTTTTCTTGCGTAAACCCCTTGTGCTTCCGAATCTTTTCACTGTCAGCGTCCATTGGCACAGTGGGCGTCAGCGAGGCCTCGACTGGTACCACGAGATTGCTGGGCGCAAGCTTCATATTGAATTTAAGGTCCTTGTGCAGGCTGATGTGTGACTTGCGAGGCTCTACGTGCCCCTCGCATGCATCGAGTAGACCATCTGCAAGCTTTTGTCCCTGCAACATCAAAGATTTGAGATCTGACCCATCGGTCTTCAGCTTCGCAGAGGGGTTTCTCAAACGGTTCATGATCTCTATGCCTCTGTCCGCTCTATTGCGATCCGTGGCACGCACGACCGGGAACAGACTCCAGAGTGATTGACTGGGATGCGCCGCGATGATCCGAGTGACCATGGCTGACAACTGCTTCCAGACGTCAGGATGCGGATGCGCGATTCGGGAAATCAACTGCGGCAGAGCAGAGTAGAAGACATAAGGTGGAATCCTCTCGCAGTACTTCTGCAGTTGTTTCTGGATCACCTGCAGCGACTTCACGCGCCGATCGAAGATCGCCTGGTCTTCGCTTCGGGACCTTGTCAGCGTCTCCATGCCCAGGTCAAGCCATAGTGTGAGGACTTTCGGGATGGTCTCATGCCAATACTTGTTGCCGAATGGTATCGAACGCATCAAGTTCTCGACCACAGACTTGGTCATCTCGCCACTGAGATACGGTGAAGTCTGCCTATGCTTTGGCAAAGCCTTTTCAGCGGCCAAGAGCTTGCTGTAGTGCTTGCCAAGATAGTAATGTCCCTTCTCCCAGCGCTGAAAATTCTTTGCAGCGTATTGATATCGTAACGTCATGTCTTTCGACTGGGTTTGTCCAGAAGCGTCAAGCCACTTCGCCAGAAGCAGATGGGCTCTGGCCGAGAGCATGTTCTGCTTCGTGCTTCTCTCCGTGCTCCCGGTGACGTCTGCCATCTGGACGTCTGCATTCTCGAAGACACCAGACGCTATAGCGGCCTCGAGAGCCTGAATGGCCTGCCTTTGATGCCCATCATGCCACAGAAGACGCGCTTCTTCAAGCTTCGCACCACGATCACCACAATGATACGCCTCCAGCACAGCATTGTACGCGCTGTGTGTGTTGTCTGCCTTCCGAGCTAGGCGAGCAGTGGCGAGCCACGACGTGCCGATTTCTGCAGCACCGAAGCTGTCCGGGTTGATTTGCATGGCAACCCGTCTGAAGCCCAGAATATATTGCTTGTCTGACTGGTATGAACCAAGCGCTGCCAGGCGCTTGCTTGCGCGTTCTAGGAAACGCGTGCTGGCGTGATCTGTATGGCTGCTGATCGCCTGAAGCTCGTAAAGGGTGTGGAGCTTGCGCATATCATCATGGCAAGCTTGCAAAGAGCTTGTTCCGGCCTCGGTCATGGCTTGTGCGACAGAAGCGCGCAGCTTTGAGAGGCCAGTGGTGAAAGCCTCCTCGTCTTCGTCCTGAGCTGCCAACAGGATCTTGCTAAGGCCGATATCAAAGCTGAAGCCGGGGTCTTGGCCAATGCCTGCGACACGATTTCTAAGGCCCGTGATGTCACCGGTCATCCAGTGGGCCTCGAGTGTGACGGAGAGAATTCCTCTCTGCTCAATGGAGCTTTGAGTGATACCGCTTGGCTCCTGCAGCAGCGACTGCGCATATCGGAGTAACGGTGCGTACTGGCCGGTCTCACGTAGGCAATTTAGCAGTGAAGCTTGAATATCTGCATCTGACGGCTGTTTGGCAAGCTGCAGCTCGTACCATGCCTGAGCTGCAGTCCATCGGCCAGCCTTGGTATGCTGGACAGCTTGTTGCTCCTCAGTCAGGAAGGATAGATGAGTGCCAATACCTTCCAGACCATCTGGTTCGTCAATGGCCGCATATATACTATGCAGTCTTCCATAATTCATTTCCTCCTCTTGCGTCATACGCGCAGAGGGAATAATGGAGCGCCTGCTACGAATGAAATGCTCCCAATTGAACAATGCACGAGCGTATTGACCGCACTCCATCGCACGCGTGGCGAGTGTCTCTGGTGGTATTGCTGCGAAAAAACGCTCCATTTCTTCGATTTGGCCCATATCTTTGGCTTCGTCAAAGTTTGGTGGTGATATCCCAGTGCGGTAGGCCTCAGCCCTAGTCTGAGAAAAGACTTTCTTCTTCTCCTGCAGCCAGCTTGACATGTAATCCAGAACCTCGAAGACAGTCTCACTGCATTGTTTGACGGTGTCTTGCTCAGATGAGATTGCAGGCCGACACTCTAGCACGGCTGTCAGCTCCTGCCCAATTTCGCGTACCTCTGCCACAGTGCCTCCAAGGACAACATTCGTAATGCTGTATGGCAACAGGAAGCTGGCAATAGAGATGTCATGTCCACGGATTACGCGGGTCAGCAGTGGAAATATCTGCTTGGGATTGTCGCCCTTTGCCTTAGAGAGAAGGCCCAATACAAGGCTTCTCAGCCAACTGTTGTGCCCAACGCTGACTTGAAACCCAGAGTATTTGAGGTCTGGCTTGTCCTGAGAGACGCTGGTAATATGGTATCGCGATTTTAGAAATGGTGTCAGCGTGATTCTGACATGCTCCGGCATGGCTGCCCATTGCGAGACGACCGTAGACGCTTGCGACGACCTAGACCTCAGAGCATTGGCAGAGTTGAGTCCTCCAAACTTCAGCAACTCTTGGATGACCCACGCAAGAAAGCCTTGGGCTCGAGCGTTCGTGTTCGATTTGAAGGCTTTGACAAGGACTTGTTCGAGCAATGCCATGACCCAGTCAACGGTCTCGGACTCGCGCTCGAAGTTCGATAACACCAGGATTTGGTTTTTCTTCCGCGGTGCTTCGATTTTGTTAGGATCAATACACCCAATGATGCCCATGGCTTGACCACAAAGGTCAGCAAGGCCGTAGTCACTCGACGCCAATGAAGTAGCAACGTCAAGGAGCGCCCGTATCAGTGGTGCCAAAATGGGAGTAGGTTGGTCGCTCACTGCGGCATCGTGAATGAAGTCTTGATTGTCCGCCAGGAATGGGACCAGGTCTTGCAGAGCCTGTGTCACGACCATAGTGTGCTCATTGCGCAGGCGTACCTCGAATCCGCGTAAATGACTTTCAATGCTCTCAAGGGATCGTAGTCGATCGATCTCTGAAGCCAGCTTGCTCAACACAGGGACTTCCTTGATCGACGGCATTGTCATGATGTTTTCGTTGATGATTTTGCCATTGGCTTGCACGAACTTCGTCAGATCGCCATGAGATTTCTGTTGGACCTCAGACGACAAACTCGACCAGTGCTTATTGATCAGTACAAAAGTCTGGTCAAGCATCCGCACACCTTCTTCTGCTTCCAGCATTGTTAGGAGAGCCAGCCAGGAGACGAAAGCCGTCTCGCGAAGATGGTCAAGATCCATCGCTGAGAGCAAGCAAGACTTTATCTGAGGCAAGGCGACAAAAGTGTGCTCTTTCGCCAGCATAATCATATCGTGTATTGCTCTCATACAGCGGAGCTTTTCGAACATGAGATACTGGCTTTGCACATCGGTCAGGACGTGTGAGAAATGTGCCATGATGCCAAGGATGTGGGTGTCGAAGAAATCCATCATGACGTGTACAGATCGTGAGCGAGCACGCTGCTGGCCAGGAGATCGCTCGGCAAGATTGGCAAAGGCCTGTATAGCATGATAAGCTCTCGACTTGCGGTTTTGAGGGGTGTCACCGCTCAACTTAAGCATTTCGCACGCCGTCAAGACGGGTTCAAGCTTGACGAGAGCGGCCAAGTCAATCCCGCGGAATCCTTGAGCCACTGAAGCGAGGCAATCCAGACTTGCTTCCTCAGGATCGGTGACTGGCTGGTTGAGCAGAATGGCCAGTGTCGTCGCAAGTGTGCTTTTAGGCTGTAGAACGAGCTCTTCCATGCCGACATGCTTCTGCTCTTGCTTACCGCGCGCGAGCGCGATTCTCTGCAGCATGTCAACTCGCTTGGCCAGCACAAGTGGCGGTATTGTGTAAGTCTGAGTCCAAACGAGGAATTTGTCAAGGTCAATCTTGAGCAGATCGCACAGCGACTGCGTCTTTTGCGGACGAGACAACAGATCCTGTACCACGGCAACGGCAATCGATGGGAAGAATGGCATGAAGAGTTCCTGCATGGTCTGCTGCCTTGCAGCAGCAAGCTTGTCAATCTCTTCGAACGCAACCGCGCAGACTAAGGAGTTGGAATGCCCAAGGTAATTCACGAGCTGTAGAAGAACAAGATTGAGCTCACGATCGCCAGATACCAGTCCGACGGCTGCCCATGCAGGAATAAGAGTCTCGTGTTCGCAGGCCACATCCCGATCAGACAGATATCTCAGGTATTGAACCGCCGTATGTCGGTTGCTCTCCAAGATATCATGAGATATTCGATCGTCAAGGAACGCTGGCAAAGTCTGGCCTGCAGCGATCCGCAGCTCTCGCATCGAGCTATGGAGAGCACTGAGACAAAAGCGACCGTGCTCCGTCGTTCGAAGCTTGACGATGGTCAACTCGTCAGAGTGCTGCACACAGGCCTTCAGAGCGGACATGGCCAGCACCCTGGGCCTCTTGGACTTCTGCAAATCAGGGACCGCGAGAAGCTTGCTGATCGTCTGGAATGTGATGCTTGGTTCAATAGAAGCCAGCTCGCGCAATGCCGACCATGCCTGGCACTGTGCGTCCTCGTTGAGTCTCAAATATATCTCCGGCGCGACTTCCGGAATCGCGGTCAGATCGGCTCTCTCGATGCCAGTCAAAAGCTTGGTGACCTGACTTATGGTTGCTGATTGCTGCTGCGGACTGTGATGTGGATCAAGCTTTCTACGTTTCTGTCTGGAGCAACTCAGCGAAGGAGCGGGAGCTGAGACATTCATATCCTGAAACGAGGTCTGGAGCTCTGCGTCAACCATAACATCATCCTGCTCCAGGGCGAAGTACGGGGTCAAGAGTTGCGGCGGGAGGTCAGCTTTGGGAAGCAAGCGGCAAAGCCATGTTGCTATCGCAACCCTCATGTCTTGATGCATTCCCGCGAAGGCTTTGGTGCCGGCAAGTGATAACATTGGAGGTACCAAAAGATCAAACGCTGTGCTTTTGTTGACTTGCGAGCGAAGCAGTCGCATCAGGGAATTAGCCATACCCTGCTGCAGCTCTCCGGGTGGCTCTATTCTGGTCATGTCTTCCAGCAACCTGCAGAGGAATGGAACGTTGTCCGCGCGCCCCGAGAGCTCTTCAACCACTACTGACCATTGTTGCCATGCTTCCAGTCGCTTGCGATGAGTGAAGACAAGTTGCTGAAGACGCAAAGTAGCATCAGCCCGCCAACACACTTCCAAAGAGACAATTTTAGACCAGGAAAGCGCTGCGAGAACTGCGTGGTTTGGATCGTGGATGGTGGCCTGGCATTCAAATGGCAACACAACGGCGGTCTCAGCGTGCGGCCAAAGCCTTGCCACACTTTGCGCACTTGGCACTTTCGTGATAAATGGACCGGTCGACGATAGAGGGACTTCAAGCGCCGAGAGGAATTCTGCACAAGATATGAGCTTGATTCACTTACCGGCTTGGCCCGTCGTACGTACCATCCACAATATCACGACAGACCAGCTGAAAGGTCTTTGCATGCTGCCACAGTCCCGCCGAGGCTGTCAATGAGCGTATCATGCTGTCCACGAGCCTCGCAAAAGGCAGATTCTGACATTTCGGCCTTCCGCATACTGAAGCGATCTGAGCCAGCAGAGGAAGCGCAAGTTGCGGGCCATCTGGCTTGGTGGGATATAGCAGCACCTCGGGCTGCCGTCTGATGGTCTTCTCAATCACCGCGATACTGTCTCTGGCCTGAGGAATCAATGCGTCCCAATCCAGAAAAGGATTGTCCTGCGCCAAAGGTGCCAATCCGGCTTCACCAACAACGCTGATGAGCGAGACATTGACCCTGACATCTGTTTCCTGAGCTGCGTCGCTGTTGTTAAGAATCTCGTGGAGCAATTGAGCGAAGGTCGGCTCCGCCACGTTGTGCTGCTGTGGAATGGCTGCAGCGAGGCAAGCCTGTTTCTGGACTAACTGAGCGGCGAGGGTCGACGGCGGGGGTAAGTTGCCGCCATTGACATATATGCCATTCACGGCGGCTGCTGGAGCACCCATGATTTCAGCATCTCGAGTCTGATGGTTCTGATCGAGAGGGTTGCTTTTGCACATTTATAAACGCGAAAGTGACGCGAAGTTGATAGACTTTCGGCAGCTCAGGCTCCGACCTCCGAAGGTGACAGGTCATGTTTCGCAGCCAACTGAGTTCTCAGATATATACATGTCTTGAAAGGGTGCGGATGTTGCTCTACCTGAAGCTTCCGACCAGCGATAGCACAAGCTTGTAGGACATTTATTCGACCTCATGAATAGACGATGCCTTTGTCCAGGTCCTCTCTGTTGAGCAGGGTGCTATAGCTCCCTAATATAGTCTAACCTCAACTGATGCTGATTTTTGAAATATGCCTGTGCACACATTCGGAGCTTGGAAAGGTCTCATGCTTGCCTTGGGCGGTAACGAACATTGCTTCCACTAGAGGCAGACCCAGATAAGGACGACCTTTCCTCCTCTGCAAGTGACAGGCGCCACAGCACTGCTCAGCTTCCCGACCTGCGTAAACAAGCCTCCAACTTGACCGCTGGTTTTCCTACTTTCCGCACTCTCGTTCAAGCATCTCTCACAATATACACCTGCAGCACCTCATCTATAGCATTGTGCTTGACCAGTCTAATCCTACCACAATTCTACTGTAGACAAGCAACATGGCGACAACCGACTATAGCTGCGAGTCTTACCAGCATGCTATTGACCTCCTGCAACACTTCACCATCTCGGGAACGACATCGACGAATGCCGCCACTCAGCTACCTGAAATCGACTTCACCCTTCCACCATTCTGGCCTAACGGCTCGGAGCTCAGAGTAGGCTTCTTGACCGGCACCGATTGGCAGAAGATGGAGACCGAGATGCACGCACACGAATGGACAAGATACGCCAATTTGTCCCTGAAGTTCGTCGAGCAGCGTCCGTATGACATCCTCATCGACTTCTCGCCCGGTGAGTCTTGTACGAAGCAGCAATCGTCGTGAAGATCCAAGCTGACAGACCTACTGCAGGTGCCTCCTGGAGTCAGATCGGCATTCTCAGCAAGCTGGCAACCATCCGTCACCAGCCGTCGATGAATCTCGCCGACGTCAACACCACCAACGCCGGTCGTGACCGCAGAGCCCAGATCCTACACCAATTCGGCCATGCTCTCGGCCTTGTGCACGAGCATCAGCATGCCGTGAAGCACTGCGAGGAGAACCTGGTATGGGACCGCCATGCTGTGTATCGTCATTTTGGGCAGTCAGCAAATGCTTGGAGCACAGAGCAGACCAACAAGAACGTGCTGGCCAATTGCATTGGCGACATCGTGCTCAAGCCCATCTTTGATGTCAACTCGGTCATGCTCTACGGGTTTCCGATGGCAATGTTCAAAGGCGGGCATGGCAAGGATGCCAATGCTGAATTGAGCGCTATTGATAAAGAATTCGCGATGCTAAAGTATCCGGGTCGCGAGAGGGCATGGGACGAGTGGAAGCAACATGAGTGGCATGTTCCGCCGCATGCACAAGCTGGTCTGTAAGTCAGCTTAGATGACGGTGACTGGCGAAACTCGGAGGGCATGAGGACTGAGAGCCAGGATTCGCGCTGCGTCTTGATAGCAATTGTATGACAAGTACTTCGTGGTCGAGATGGTGTTATGGGTGACTCACGTCGGAGGCATTCAGACAGCTCAAGACCCGAGGTCTGTCTCATTCACGACACTCCACTCACCTCTATCTCGCGCACTGCGGTTGGAAACAATCAATACCTTAGGAAACACAAGAAGACCACGGCGTCCGTAACGTCACGGGCCAAGTATCATCCGTCGAGCCGTCGACAACCGCGCGGCCGCTTGGCTCCCGTTTCATTGAGAAGCTCCGAGTCGTGCAGCCGCGTGCGTTGGCGATCACCTGTGTACCTGGACCAAACTTTCTGTTATTATCGTTCCTTATCAGTAGAGCATAAATGACATCCGATCCACCTCAAAGCTCGAAGTTCTGCTCGTTGCAAAACAGGATTGAAGACAACACAGTGACGTCGAATTGACCTTGCATATTGCACAACGACCGAGGACACTCCGTGCGTCGAGTACGCTTCAGCTTCATACGTGGAGCCAGCTGCGAAAAAGTCACAGTGAAGCTTAGAGAAGAGCAGGTGCTGGGGTCTCGACAGGCAGGCAGACTAAATGGCTAGCTTGCCTGTAGAGAATGCCTCCTCCTACCTAACCCCTCCTACTCCTTCCTCACAGCACCGTAGTAGATCACGCACTCCGAGAATCCACGAGATACCTTCCGCCAGGATGGCGGAGATCAGTCTATCCGGGCCCGCCCTTCCGGCGGGCGGCAAAAGGATCGCAGTAATGACTTCTGGAGGAGACTCGCCGGGCATGAGTCCAGCAGTCAGAGCCGTTGTGAGGCAGACTATCGCTTCAGGATGCACAGCGTACGCAGTGTATGAGGGCTACCAGGGTTTGGTGGACGGCGGCAATATGATCAAAGAGATGCAGTGGGAGGACGTGAGAGGGTGGTCGTCAGAGGGCGGCACGCTCATTGGTACAGCACGATGCAAAGCGTTCATGGAGAGAGCAGGTAGGCTCACCGCAGCAAATAATATGATCGAGAAGGGCATAGATGCTCTGGTCATCTGTGGTGGTGATGGCTCTTTGACGGGTGCGGACAAGTTCAGAGGCGAGTGGCCCGGCCTCATGGATGAGCTCGTCGCGAGTGGGAAAAGGAAGGAAGAAGAAGTCAAGCCATACAGACACCTCAACATCGTGGGCTTGGTTGGCTCGATCGACAACGACCTGAGCAGCACAGATGCCACTATTGGCGCATACAGCTCACTACAACGGATATGCGAATCGATCGACAACATCGACACGACCGCGGTCTCTCACCAGCGTGCATTCGTGGTGGAGGTCATGGGCAGGCACTGCGGGTGGCTGGCGCTCATGGCCGGTGTGAGCTGCGGTGCTGACTTCATCTTCATCCCAGAGAATCCCCCGAGCGTCGATTGGGAGTCAGAGATGTGCAGCATTGTCAAGAAACACAGGCAGATGGGCAAGCGAAAGACGATCGTTATCGTGGCGGAAGGAGCACAGGATAGAGAACTCAACCCTGTCAAAGCTACGCAGGTCAAGGACTTGCTCACGAACAAGGTCGGGCTCGACACGAGAGTGACGACGCTTGGACACGTCCAACGTGGTGGTCCACCAGTCCCATACGACCGCATGCTAGCCACGCTGCAAGGTGTTGAGGCCGTCAAAGCTGTGCTTGAAGCCACACCACAGACACCGTCCCCAGTCATCTGCGTTGTGGAGAATAAGATCGTTCGCAAGCCTTTGCTGGACGCCATTGCGAAAACGAAGGAAGTTGCAGACAACATTGCCAAGAAAGACTTCGATGCGGCGATGAGAGGTCGCGACGCGGATTTTGAGGAATTTCTCCAAGCTTTCAACATTACAACTGCGACAGACAAGACACACATGAAGCTTCCAGAGGAGAAGAGGATGCGCGTAGGTATCATACATGTGGGTGCACCAGCTGGTGGTATGAACGCGGCAACGAGAGCGGCGGTGGCATACTGCCTGGTCAAGGGTCACACTCCTGTGGCATTGCAGAACGGTTTCCCTGGTCTATGCAGACACCACGCGGACGAAGATAGTGCAGTCCGCGAGCTCAGCTGGTTGGATGCAGAGAACTGGGCCGTCAAGGTCGGGTCAGAAATTGGCACCAACCGTGGACTCCCCTCTGAAGATTTCGAGACGGCTGCCATGTGCTTTGAGAAGTACAATATCGACTCGCTCTTTGTCATTGGTGGTTTCGAGGCGTTTACTGCAGTCTCCGAGCTCAGGAAGGCACGAAAGGGCTATGAACCATTCAAGATCCCAATGGTCTGCTTGCCAGCTACCGTGTCCAACAACGTGCCTGGCACGGAGTACAGCATTGGTTCCGACACCTGCCTTAACGCTCTGACCGAATACTGCGACGCCATCAAACAATCCGCGTCCGCCAGTCGTCGCCGCGTCTTTGTCGTGGAGACTCAAGGCGGGGCCTCTGGCTATATCGCCACCATTGCTGGCCTGGCTCTTGGCGCGGTCGCGGTCTACACCCCAGAAGAAGGCATCCACCTGAACATGCTGGTGGAGGACATCAAATTCCTGAGAGAGCAGTTCGAGAAGGACAAGGGCCGAGATCGATCTGGCAAGCTAATCCTCCGCAATGAGAAGGCCTCCAAGGTCTACACGACCGAAATCATTGCCGATATTATCAAGGAGGAGTCCGGTGGCCGCTTCGACTCCCGATATGCCATTCCTGGTCACTTCCAGCAAGGTAACAAAGTCAGCCCGATGGACCGCGTCCGTGCTGTGCGTTTCGGCGTCAAGTCCTTGCAGTATCTGGAGCAATTTGCCGGCAAGAGTAGAGCGGAGATTGCCGAAGATCCGATGAGCACGACTGTTATTGGCATCCGTGGCGCTCGGGTCAAATTCTCGGCGATGGAGAAGATTGAGCGAGAGGAGACGGACTGGAAGGACCGCAGGCCGAAGGACGAGTTCTGGATGAACCTCGTCGAGATTGTGGACACATTGTCCGGGAGGAGAAAGGCGCACATGAGTGTGCTGGGATACGGTGTTGGTGGGAATAGGTCGAGCGAGGACGCTGGTATGGTGGGCAGTCCGAACATCAACGGCGCCGCCAAGTAGGGTCGAATCTACGGCATTTGGGTCCTGTGCATTGGAGTGAAGGCGTTTCGTCCCACTCAGTGCGAACAACGCGATAGATCATGCCGGAACGTCGATGAACGGTGGCAAGTCTTATCAACGCAGATGTTCTTCCCATGCGCCAGGCTCCTTCCTAAATTCCACCTTCTTAACATTCCACTCCATCATGTGGTCCGATCATAAAACTCCATCCGGCTCGCCAGGCAGTCGCTTGACCCGTCTCTGCTCCCAATTGTCCAGATCCTTTGCTGCCAATCTCTATCGATGCTCCGTCAGCACCATATCCACCCTATCCACATGCCGTCCCCGGCACTCGCCGTCCGCATCCGCACGTAAAGAGAAACGCACTTACATAATACTCCTCCTTCATATCAATCTTCCGCTTGTTCGCTCCCATCCCCAACTCCTCCTCCTTGCTGACCTGCTTCACCTTCCGATCATGCCTTTCATATCTCAGCGCTGTCGCGGGTGTGAGGAAGAAGGATCCGAGGAGCATGGTTGTGATGAAGGGGAGGCCGAAGAGCGCGAAGGGATGTCGGGCGAGGGCGGCGCGGTAGCGCGCTGCGAAGGTATTGGAGTAGGAGGCGGGGCGGAATTTGCGGGATGGGAAGACGGCCATGGTTGACGGGGTTGGAGTTCGGATGGGACGTGGGTTTGTCACGGCGTCAGGCTCTGAGGGTGGGTTGCGGGTGTGGCCGCAGGCCAGCGCGGTTTCGCCGGGATACTCCTCCTCGAGAGCAGGCGCGATTTCGCGAACGCTCCCAATAATCACCGATCAGTGATGATGCATGGTGAGCCAAATCGAGATGACACAGCTACTGTACAGCCTCCTGGGGCCTTCGGATCGGTCTTCCGACAGCCGGATTCGCGCTGGCAGCATGCACTGTCTCAATATAATAAATGGATCAAGGGCGTGTGATCTTGGCCGATGTGGAAAAGACGGTCAGCCATTCGATGCAGCCCGCTATCGGCTGATCCTGCGGGGTAGAAGGCGGAAAGTCGTGAATCGAAGGAGCCGTGCGCTGGCACAACTGCATCTACAGCACTGCATGTGTGGACGGACTCAGCGCCGTGTAGATCAGAATTGTGGAGGGCTGGAACGGTGGCGCAGGCTGCAGCATCGGAGAATTCTACATCCAGGCACACAGGATGATTACCACAATGGGAGATTGCCCATGTGTCCGATGCTTCTGTAGACCGGGATCATCGTCTATCGCAGCCAAGGCCGGAGCAAAGCCATGCAAGCGGCATTGAAGCTGACATAGGTGAGAGGATCTCGCTCCATGAGTCTTTGCTCGCTCACTGGCAAGCGCTTGCCGCGGTGTCAAGCGGTCTGACAGCAGCAGGCAGGCGACGTGCTCAAATTGTTCATCGAGCTTCATCTCCACACATCCATGCGTTGTGCTCGTTCGGTTGACAGCAGGGCACGCAGGGCGTCGAGCACTACTCACCTGGGCAGCGACCGAGTGGCGCTCGCACAGCCACATGACGTCATGCTCCGTATGCACCATCGACTAGCGCGAGCTTCCAGTTGGACTTGGTCCATTCCAGGACACACGCGACTTGAAGGACTCACACTCTTCCTTTCACACATCTGTCCGAGTGCCGGACGCACGACTTTCTGCAGTCATCCCACTTCAAGAGCTTGTCAGCAAGCGATGCGTAAGTCTTCCCTACGCCTCATCGCAAGCCTCTTGGAAGCCAGGCAAAGCATTCATACGAGCACTATCACTGGCTGGGCTGGGATCCACTACCAAGCCTCACTACCTTGCTACTGCTGACGGGCAACAAAAACACCGCTTTTCCCCTTGCACAAAACACCTTCTCTCCTTCGTCGCACCTTGCCAAGAGCTTCAGGCCTGCTGCTACGTAGATGGGCAATTTCTCTGACCTTTCAACAGACCGGTATAGGAGCCAAGCGAGACTACACGCTGGGCCCCGGACATTTAGCAACTCGACCCTCGGCACTCCGACGACTGGGCCAATACTGCCCGTCCACAGACCTCAGTCTGACATCAACAACACTAGTCAAGCTGGCGGGTTAAACGAGAAGGATGTCGGGCGCGGAGTGCCTGCCCTGTCCCAAGGGACTCAGCGACACGAAGGTGGCAATGGCGGCGGCGGCGGAGGTCTGGGAGGAGGAAGGGGTGGAGGTCGCAATGAGACGCCCACGCACAACGTCGCTCAAGACTCAATATCCGAGGCCGCACCTCCTCCAGCTCCACCTCCGGATAAGTCCGAAGATGCGGGCGCTGGAGATGCCGCCCTAAAATCCGGAGAGGGCGGCGAGATCGCCGAGAAGAAACCGCAAATCACCACCCGCATGGCCGCTGGAAGCAAACGTTTCCTCCGTCACACAAAGAATGCCTTGTTACATAGTTGGGTCAACGTCCTGTTGATCTTTGTACCGGTTGGCATTGCGGTTGAGGCCGTTGGCCTCAGCCCAGGCATTATCTTCGGCATGAACGCCATCGCCATTATTCCTCTGGCCGGACTGCTTGCTCACGCCACGGAATGTGTAGCTGCTCGCCTTGGAGACACACTTGGCGCATTGCTCAATGTCTCATTCGGCAACGCAGTCGAGCTGATCATCTTCATCATCGCGCTAGTCAAGGACGAAATCCGTATTGTGCAAGCTTCATTGCTCGGGTCGATCTTGGCGAATCTGTTGCTCATTCTGGGCATGGCATTTGCTTTTGGCGGTCTGCGCTTCAGAGAGCAAATCTACAACAACACTGTGACCCAGATGAGCGCTTGTTTGCTCAGCCTGAGCGTCATCAGTCTGCTACTGCCTACGGCCTTCCATGCGTCGTTCAGCGATCAAGCCTATGCTGAAGCTGATTCGAGTGTATTGAAGCTGAGTCGAGGTACCAGCGTCATCTTGCTCGTCATCTACATCCTCTACCTGCTGTTCCAGCTAAAGTCTCACGCCTATATGTACGAGAGCACGCCGCAGGAAATTATTGACGAGGAGTCTCACCCTGGTGTCTTGGCTGAGATATTGAACTCATCATCTTCAGACGACTCGAGTTCCAGTTCGAGCTCCGACGCTGACAGCGACAGCTCTGGCGCCGGCTCAATCATCACCAAGGGCAAGAAGATCAGGAAGAAGATGTTTAGGAATCGCAGACGCCGCAAGTCGAGCGCGAGTGTCAGCAGCACTGCCGCATCGTCTTCCGTCGTGCCGTCTGCCCTGAGCTCACCTTCAACGACCGAGAGGCAGGGTAATTACTGGGAGCAGCATATCAAGGACGGAGACCGCCGGGCGTCTGCTCTGGGCGCTATCGCCAGCGGCGATGAAGGCGACGCAGACCAAGAAGAAGGGCGTCACAACATCATGCCGCGCATTCGCGACTTTGTACCGAATCCCAATCGTGAGAAGCAAGCTCCGGGGCAGGACGACGAATTGCCTCGACGCAAGTCGAAACGCAAGAACCACCACAAGAAGCATCACAAGAAGCGCCATCAGGACTCTGAGACTGCCGAGAAAGATGAGCTGGTGGCGGAGTCTGAACACGCGACTGTGGACGACGAAAAGAAAGCACCGGCGAACAACCTGGATGGCCAGCCTAAGGTCGGGTTCGCGGACGAGATTCAAACCGTACAAATCCACGGTCAACAAGGGCAGAATCGACGAAGTCTGGCGTCTAACATGCGTCAGTTTTCGGCTTACAGGCCTGGTCTACCCAAGGTTCTTTCCAACACAGTCTTTTCTATGGCGCCGCCTCAGCCTGACTCTCGCCGCCTCCAGCAGCCTTTGCGCGCCGGCACAGGAGGCAGTGGACGTGGCTTGCGTCGCACAAATTCGCTACCCGACTTGCAGAAACCGACACACTTCAATGGCAACGCTACGGTCCCCCACAATCGTAACGGTACGCCCTACACACAGAACCCATTGATCAATCCTTTGGAACCCGAACTTGAAGTTAACGGCAAAGACGGTGACGATAAATCGGCACCAGAGATGTCGCGCACGGCGGCAGTCGTTCTGCTCCTGATATCGACTGCTTTGGTGGCCGTCTGCGCAGAGTTCATGGTCGACGCCATTCCTGGTATGCTTGAAAACAGCCCGGGGATCAGCCAGGCCTTCGTCGGCCTCATCATCTTACCTATCGTGGGTAACGCGGCCGAGCACGTCACTGCGGTCACGGTCGCCACTAAGAACAAGATGGATCTGGCCATTGGTGTCGCTGTGGGGTCCAGTATCCAGATCGCGTTGTTTGTCACTCCTGTGGTGGTCCTCCTCGGCTGGATCTTGCATACAGAAATGAGTCTGTACTTCAACCTATTCGAGACTGTTAGCTTATTCGCTACGGTCTTCGTTGTCAATTTCCTGGTCCTGGACGGCAGGAGTAACTATTTGGAAGGCAGCTTGTTGATTGCAGCGTATGTCATCATTGCTGTGGGTGCCTTCTTCTATCCGAGCTCCGCCAACCAGAGCGCCGTGGGTGGTGCAGGAACCACGTAGAGATGGGCAACAGTTGCTGTGGATCACCCAGAGGTATGGTTCGAAGGCAGGTAGAGCGAGCATGATGCATTTCACAGTGGTGCAAGAAGACGACAGCAACAATTTTGAACGCCAGCCATGCTGCATGTTTGCTCAGGGCAGGATTCAGATGTGGCGTTTGGAATGAGACCATGTCATTGAAGTATGAGGGGGCAATCAATTTTTGGAATGGTACGGATCTAGCTGGCTGAAGCAATCATGCAGCCCGAACATTTTCATCTGCACATCTCCCTGAGCACTCGATCATGACTCCATCACTGGTTTTGATAATGTCAGCGATCTTAATATCGAACCATAAATTCTGTAGAATGAAGATCAATTCATGACATGGAGCCGACTCGTGACCCATGCGGCCATGTGCGTCCAAGGGTCCGGCTGCACGGGCTGGCCCAGACGCCGACAACGCTTCTGATTCTTAACTTTTGAGTCTGACCTGCATCCGACACAATATTCCAGTTACTTTCGCACAGTGACCGCAATGGCTTCAAAACGGGCAGCGCGGTCTCTTGCGAGCCAACTGGCCCAAGCCAGCTCCCAAACATGTAGAAGATCAAGTCGAATGGTACCACAACCCACCCAGCGCAATTCCCCAACGCCCCCAAAAAGATTCCAATTAACACACGACCAACCCAACCAGATCTCGGAGCAAAGCCGCCCCCAATCCTCCTCCACCTCCGCAATCGCCTACAAAGCCCTCCACCGCCGCATCTCTCCTCTCCCCGCCGCCGCCACAACCTCCGCCGTCAGCCCCGCCGCAGCCGTCTCCTCCATCCTCTACGAAACCCCGCTCCCCTCCTCCGCGCCCCCGAAACGCCACGTCCTCAACTGCCTCGTGCAAAACGAACCGGGCGTCCTCTCGCGCGTGTCCGGCATCCTCGCAGCGCGCGGCTTCAACATCGACTCCCTCGTGGTCTGCAGCACCGAAGTCCAAGACCTCTCGCGCATGACGATCGTCCTGCAAGGCCAAGACGGCGTGGTCGAGCAAGCGCGGCGCCAGCTCGAGGACCTCGTCCCCGTCTGGGCGGTGCTCGACTACACTCAAGCGCCCCTCGTGCAGCGCGAACTCCTGCTCGCGAAAATCTCCATCTTGGGGCCCGAGTACTTTGAGGAGCTGCTCGCGCACCATCGGGACATGACGGATGTCGAGGCGCAGACGCAGAGCGCGCCGGAGGACTTGTCGCCGGAGGAGCTGGCGCGGCAGAAGCGCGAGCCGGGGGAGGAGGTGCAGCGGGATTTCCATCCGCAGAATCTGGCGCCGAGTGAGGTGTTGAGGATGAAGCATCAGCATTTGGAGACCATCACCTATCTGGTGCATCAGTTTGGGGGCAAGGTTCTGGATATCAGTACGAATAATTGCATTGTGGAGTTGAGTGCGAAGCCGACGAGGGTGGATTCGTTCATGAAGTTGATCGCGCCGTTTGGGATTCTGGAGTCGGCGAGAACAGGCAGGTTGACGAATTCTGATGGCTTGGAGGGTATTGGCTGACCGGGATGGATAGGGCTGATGGCTTTGCCTCGTTCACCGCTTCATTCGGAGGCGGCGGAGGAGAAGGAGGCGGAGGATGTGGTGGATACCGCGTCGCTTCCTCCTTCGTAGGTTTTGTGCTTTTCAGACACTCGGGCGAGGAGTTTTGGCGCAAGGCGCTTGGAGGGGGCTGGGAAGGTGCACTGTGTGCTTGTTGTACCGTATGGGGAGATCGAGTTCACAGAGCCGTGTTTACTTCGAATCTTGACGGTAGGATTTGGTGGCGGTCGAAAACGACGAGCTGGAACGCTGGGTCAACGATGACAATCTTGAGCCGGGATCGATAGACCGGCCGATGGTCCGGCAAGGCAGTGAGCCGTACTCGAAGTCAATACTTCGTTTCTCATTACCCACAGGAGACTTCTAAGCAGGACTCGTGTGCCACGCATGTACTGGAGTCTGCGCTCATTCCACATAGCATCTAGCGTCGTCAAGTGCGCCCAGCACCGCACCCTCCCATTTAGAACTTCATTTCATTTGACCCCATTGTTGCTCCCTGTGCGCCGCGTCCCGCCAGCGCCTTTGCTTCTAGTCATTCGAGACGACATCAAATATACAGTTTTATGAAGTCATGAGGAGCGCCGCGTCTCAGCGACAGCCTGTGGTGTCTGTCGCGCTACCGTGGATTCGTAACCAATGTTCTGGGGAAATGGTTGAGTCGGGTTCGTGCTGAGGCCGAACCGCGCCGTGCTTGCGGAGGAAGCCAACTATAGCTCCTTTTTCGGCACATCGATGGCGCTGTCTTTCTCGCCATACGAGCCCTGTGCGTCCGTTAGCTCGCTAGCTTCTCAAAAGACTGGTCCTGGCACAGCTCACCCATATCCAGTTGCTCCAGCCTCCTCCCTCTTTGCCTGCTGTGGAACTCCTTGACCCAGATGGCCTTGAACTGTCATTGGGATACGCACGGTAGTGCTCAGGGTCTGGCATGGGCTCATATCCAAGATCCTCAAACTCGCTTTCTGACTTGGATTTGTGCATATATGGCGCGTCTTGCGCAGCTAGGTATGACTTCCTGGATGACGGCTCACGCGGTAGCGATGATCGAGCCTGTGCACCTGTGGTCGCTGCATCCTCGTTTGATGCTTCAGAGTCAAAGGCTTTCAACAGCGTCCGGAGATGCTCGCGCTGGGTGTCGACGTATTTCTGCCGCTCCTCGCCGTTCAGGTACTCTGGAATGATACCTGAATCTGCCAGATCTCTCGCCTTCTGCTGCTCAGTCGAAGAACCCGGGTACGTCGCCTGCTGCACGGCTTTGCCTAACAAGCTGAAGAGATCACTAGTGCCTACCGCTGCAAGTCCCTGTCTCGCAGCCGGCATAGTAAAGCGGTCGAAGAGGTATGTGCTGTAGCTGACGTTCCTGCTCGGGGGCGGCGTGGGTCTTCTGGGCTCACCACCCAGGAAGTTGACCCGGATATACTCAATGCCGCGCTTCACCGCATCCATCCCGGCAGCCTTAGCCCGCGCATGACCCTCACTGATCATCTGATCGATCTGCCGTTCGTGCTCTTCAAGGAATGGATGGACATATTCCTTGTAGATATATACGGAGCCTTGTTTGCCGGGCAGCACCAGGTAGAGATGGATGCCCAGGCGGATCCAAGAGTAGAAGGGAAGCCAGCAGAGGATGAAGCAGAGGTGATTCTCGACGAGGAGGAATAGAGATAGGGTGGTCCAGTACATCAGCCATGGCGTCAGGACGGCGGGGTCAGAGGTGCGGAGGGCTTTGTAGGAGGCGAAGACGGGGAGGAGGATGGAGAAGAAAGTACTGTCGCGCTATCAGTGGGACAGACAGTGTACGTCAACATGTTGTGCGTGGTCACGCACGTGAGGATGTCGGCGATGAAGCCGAACATGGCGGGTGGGTGTCGGGTGCGTGCTGGATTGGCTCCTAGGGAGTTGTGAAGATGGTGGAGAGACGGCGCAGGTGAGAGTGTATGGAACTCAGGTCGGCAGCAGACTCGCCAAAGGGCGCCGGGCGGTCATGTGTGTTGGTGATGCACGTGGTAGTACAAAGACTAAAGGACTCAGCATGAATACACATGCACGCCGCTCAGAACTGCCCCACCAGGCAGAGATGCTTATCTCAGAGCCTATCTATCGCCGAATGCAACCAAGTATCGGTCCGCCAAAGCGTGCCTCCCCGCTTACCGTACCTTACCGTACCTTACCGTACCTTACCGTACCTTACCGTACCTTACCGTGCTTCACTGTACCTCATCGTCTCTTACCGTCCCTTACTCGGAGCATCCATGTTTCCCATGATAAGACCCTGATGATCTCATTTCGACGGTAACAGGTATGTGTCTTTAGTTAAACAGGAAATTTGATTCAAGAACATCTGATGTTCTGTAGAAAACGACAGACATGACAAGCGGCACCAGCAATGTGCATCACTGTCCTTTCAACAGCCCATCCGGACTACCCATACATACTCATCAACAACCGCGACGAGTTCCTGAGCCGGCAGACAGCCAAAGCAGATTGGTGGGATCCACCCCATGAGAACATCTTGGGAGGGCGAGACTTACAGCGAGCAGAGCGAGGCACCTGGCTCGGCATCACAAAGGATGGCCGCATTGCGAACCTCACCAACTTTCGCGAAGAAGGCGTTGAAGTCACACAGGGCAAAAGCCGAGGTGGCCTCACGAACGCTTTCTTGAGCCAGCATTATGAAAGCCACGAGGATTTCGTGAAGCACCTGGTGGACGAAGTTGGCATCTGCGACGTGGGAGGATTCACGCTCCTATTTGGCCGACTACGCAGACCCAAGAACGACTGTACGCGGCCTGGCCTAGCAGCAGTCTCGAATCGCACATCCTCCGTTGATGAAGTTGCGCGTATTGCCACGAAGAGCGGAGAGACGCACGGTCTAAGCAACAGCCACTTTGGCGACATGACCTGGCCGAAAGTCGTGCATGGCGAGCAATTCCTGAAGCAAGCGATCCGAGCAGATGCAAATCGCGGCTCTGACCAAGATCGATTGATCGAGAGCTTATTCGACGTGCTCTCTGTTGACACGTTACCCAGGCCAACCCCGAATGAGCCTTGGCCTGACTATACACGTCAACTGAGAAACTCGATTCTGATTCCGCCGGTCGGCGGCGAGGATGTGCAGACTACGCCGGCGGACAAGTTGGCAGCTGCTGATGGCACGGCTACGCCTGATCATGGGAGGGCGAAAGTCGGAGAAGGCGTGTATGGGACGCATCAGCAGACAGTGATTTTGGTTGGGAAGGACGGCAAAGTCACTTTTGTGGAGAGGACGCTGTATGATGAGGACGGAAGACGAATGCCGAAGGATGAAAGCGAAAGAAGGTTTGACTTTGTTATTGAGGGATGGGAGAGTGAGTGAGGAACGCATTGCGAAGACACGCGATTCGATCATCCCATTATGCGAAGGGCGCTGCTCTCCTCCTACTCCCTTCCCCATTTCCGAAGTGCCTAGGAAATGACGGGTCCCAAATTCGGCCGAACTCGCGTACTCCAGCTTCGACAATCGACTTGCCACAATCTGCGCAGCACCTCTCAATCCCAGGGCAGAGGGCGATGATCTCTCAGCCCCTCATTGGAATTGAATCTTCGGGTCTTCGTCAAGAACACACACTGGGTCTCCATTTTGGAGCTTGCAATTACAATCTGCACGATTCACGTTGCATTGCCTTTCGCTTTCTCTGCCAAAGCTGCAAATGATCTGCAGCCTGGCGTAAGCTCAATGTCCTCAAGCCAAGTTGTGCCCCCGAGCGGTGCTGTTGGTGCCCGCAGCATGTCGGCGGCGCGGCCGGTCTGCTGCTTACTGAGTGTTGTGAAAAGCTACCAATGGACGAACACAGCATTGTCGCAGACAGATCAACCCTACAATGCCTTGAGCGTCAGAATCGCGGAAGAGCATATGGTAGACTCTGGAGTGAAGAGGCGAGTTTCGCGGTCTGTCACCGAAATCATTGCCTGCTCCTCTTGTCCTGGGCAAATTTATCAAGACGACCACCAGGGCAGTACCATCGTCAGCGGTTTGCAGCCCTCCCAAACCTAGCCCCACGCATACCTCCAAGCGAGCATGAGATTTGCTGCAGTTCTCCGATCATCTCTCCCGACCCTCAGCGACGAATGATGTCCTTGCCCGGACCTTTTTGTCAAGAACGCAGTCGGAATTCCCGCCAGCACCAACCTTGCAACTACAGTCCTTGCGTATTACATTGCATCTCTTTCTTGCTCAACGCCGCCGACACCAAGTATCTACGGCTTTGCGTGAGCTCAGCGTTGTGACACTGGAGCATGCAGATATGCCTGCGGTCTTCGGTCTGCAGAACTTACATTCGTAGTTTTTGTCGGTGCTGCAGCCATGCTAGTGTGCTATCCAAAGTGAAACCGCGGGACGTTAGAGGTGGGCGGTCATTTGCTATGACACAGAAGCTCGTTTGGCTTGCAAAGTACGAGGTTATCATTAATCTGCAGGGTTTGAAGCGGGTGACTGTCGATACGGAAGAGTCTAAAAGGAGACAAAAGATCGCGGCGAGCGTGGCTTATGCCACCGATCCTGGTACGTTTGCTCGGATAATATTCTTCGGTTTGGAGAGACGGCCGTGGAAGCTCGCGGAGTCGTCTTTCCTCTGGTACAGTGGCGTATCTTCATTTCGTCGGCGACATCGTAAGCACGATGAGCCCTCCGCTAGACTTAGGCACCGTCTCCCAGTCTCTAGCAATGCATCGAGAAGCGGCAAATAGGACCTTACGCCATGAGGCTCGCTTAGCCTACTCTAATCCAAGGAGCCTACTCCGATTCGCTAGTACTATATTAACATCGTACTCTCCAGATGAAGTTAGCTCCCGGGATGCTGTTTGACAGCGCCAGATGTGTAGGTGTGCATATGAATGAGCGTTCGCTCGCGCACAAGCAACACCCTCGGTGAAAGCAAGGTTGACAGATTTTGGATAGCAATTATACAAGCATCAAATTGCCTCAGTGGATATTCGAGGCCAGTTCGAAGACTGATCATCTGTGCAGCCCACAGCCTCATGTATAGCCCATTTTGGCCAATATGAACGCGGGAACTCCACGCCCTCCTGTATCCAATCTGCATCGTCCTTGACGTCTACATCGAAGAGATGCTGCTCTCCGGGGGACAGAGTCAGATGAATCGGGACACCGGGTTGTGCTTTACGTACCGGTTTCACGAACCCAATGGAGCAAATCGCCGGGCACTGCGCCAGTCAGCACTTAAGCCTCTAGTCATTTATGGCTCGGAAGCGACTCGCCATGGTGTCATTCGTTCCGTGAACCACCCATACTGGTACCATGACTGCCCTGCTTTCCTTGATTGTCCCAGCGATGCCATCGCTTCCAACACCTTGCTCTGCAGACCCGAACAAGCGATGCAGAGCAGCAGCTCCCACATGTCAGGTGTTGGCTCACGTCCCGTGCGAACTTTCCCCAAGGAATGCTATTGATGTATGCCCTGATTTTCGCAAGAGCTTGACGAGGAGGTGGAGGACTGCGACCCATGAAGTTTCGTGGTCGCGGTACGGTATATTCTGGTGCTGTGGCATCCAGAGGTGCGGAGATGGAGATGACAGCCGCGATTCTCAGATCTCGGGCATCGTTGTACCTTTTAAGCATAGTGCCCATATTCAGGGCAGCCAGAGCTCTCGCCACAGCAAAGAACCTTTTGCAAGTCCATCCCGGGCAGACCTTTATGCTGCATATAATCTGGCAGCTCGTCCCTCAGCCACTTCCAAAAATGAGCGACGTCGTCCAAGATGTCGCGACCATCAGATTCGGGAAGCAAGCGGTAGCCAGGACTGAGGATGACCGTTTCGCTGTGCTCAGCAATGTTGAGAAGCCAGTTAGCGAACCATGGCCCATACATCCGACGTCCAACTACAAAGCCGCCCCCGTGCCATCGTACCATGACAGGCTGCTTCTCTTGCGAGGCATTACTGGCAGTAGTGAGTGCCTTAGGGATCAGAGCGGTGGCTTTCACAGGCGTTGTGCCGATGTGCCGGTATGGCAGGTCGATGCACGTGAAGGAGGTAAAGCGCCAACGCTTGCCAAGCACTTCCACGTCATTGAGTCAGTAATTCAGCTGACAATCACAGTATATCAGGCCAGTCTCGGTCCAACGTGATGAGCCTGCAAACCCCGCTGATGGCATCCCAGATATTTCAAGGGCGTAATCGTTTATGGATGGGTGGTGCACAGCACTCACTCGCTGGCTGGGATGGAAGTAATGCTTTTCTTCGTGGCTCTATTCGCGAATAGGAGCTTGACTGGACTGAATACGCTTGTAGTAGACACACATCAGGAGAGCCCTGGTACTGCACTGGCTGCCAATAACCTCTTTCGCTGTCTAGTATCTGCCGGCTGTGTTGCGTTCGAGCCGCCACTGATCGAAGCGGTTGGATTTTGGTGGGCTGGCGTGCTCATCGGTGGCATCTAAATTGCATGTACCCCAGCCCTATGGCTCGTTCTACTATCTAACGAGAGATGGCGGGCGCAAGAGGAAGAAGCAAGAGCTAGAAAGATCTCTGAGAAAGCTGAGAAAGCAGCCAGAAGTAATGTCGATCCTGAAATCAAGTCTCAGACACTTCAGGCTACTCGTTCATAACCTCAAGAACGTTTTCCACGACTTCGTTTGCGAGATCATCCACCATGGCATCAACGTCAACATTGACCACGATTTCTTTAGCCCAGTCGCGCACTTGCCTCTGCACCCCGAAGCTTGCTAGCGATCCAAAGCTCGTCATGGTGCTTGGATCAAGTGGTCTTAATACGGGAAGGTCGTCTCCGTCTTCGTCCTCGCCTTCGCCATTTTCGTGATCCAGAGGCACAAATATAGGCCCAATCGAGTAATCGCCTACGCATCTTCTGATACAGTCTCTCTGCCAAGGCTCCAGCTTGGGGTGCGTGAGCAGAAGCAAAGCGGGATTGACCTGACGCTCTGCATTGGCCTGTGACAGTGCCGCTGTAGGAGGTTTGTTGACATACTTAGGAGCACCTGATGACATGACGCCGCCAGCCAGGCTTCCGGCATCATGAGCAGAGAAGTGGGAAGTATCGGAGCGTGTAGGGCCACGACGGCTCGTGGAAGTCGAAGAACCTCCAAAACCGCTGAACCCAGCTCCAGCAGCACGAGACTCCCCGGGAAATAAGAGGCCAGTGCGTGTCATTTTAGATAGTCACATACGTTGATATCGGTCCTCGTTGTCCTCATTCTCTCTGCCAGTGACGTCTGTACCCACTGTCGCAGCTTTTGCTGCAGACTCGTGCAAGCTATCGCCTTGGAAGAGTGGACATGCGAGGGCTGCTGATACGGTCTTAGCGACCTGAAGTTTGCCAGCCACAGCGGTCGAGGCGACCACGATAATGATGAACTTCTCCGGTTTCTTGTTCTTGTTGGCATCCAACGCCTGGTCGTCAGGTTTGTCTGGCAGTCAATGGACCAAGACCTGCGGTGTGGGCGGTCTGGCGATGAGGTCATCCATAGCTGATCAGACACCGTAAATATGGCGTAGCACAGATGAGTTCGATGCGGTTGATGTTCAGGGACAGAATTGAAAGCTTAGGAGCGGATTACGAAGTTGAGGGTAGCTTGGTGTTCATGCAAGCTCTCCACACGCATGGAGCAATGCATGTGGGGGCAGCCGCAGCTGCTGCATGGTGGGAATGCGCTTGTATGCTGTGGACAAGCAACTGCAGTTCATCCTATCAGCGATCCATGACGCAGTACACCTGGTGTGGTTATGCATTTACAGCTGGTGTAGGCGAGCAGTTGGGAGAATGTACAAAGTGCACGTAGGCAGCGAGCGGGGTATTGGTGTCCTTTCCTGAGTTGCGGGCGAAGAGAGATTTTCTCAGTCATCGTGATCATGACTGCCCGGTGCGTAGATGATCAACTTCCAAGATTGGTATCGTATTTCATGGCCAGTGCATGCCTAAGCACCGTAGATAGTCTGGGCACTTGACCTCGGCCCGGTCGACTCCATCATCTGACACAAAGCATCCTCCTTCTGGTGGTCCATATGCAGAGAGCAGGCTCTTGTCGTTCCACTATGGGCTACACTCGCCGCCGTGGGAAGGCTGTTATGTGGTGACGACGAATTGGACATGGATCAACATCGATGGGGGTCTATGCTGATTTTTACGCCTGCGTCTTTTCTAGGACGCTGCCCAGCGTGAGTAGTCCGTTCAGCCGTCTGCGCTCAGGCTCGCCAGCACACACTGATACGACGGCTAAAGCAGTATAGCTTCTGGATTCTCAGCGT
Organism: Teratosphaeria epicoccoides; assembly: GCA_021401465.1. NCBI lineage: Eukaryota > Fungi > Ascomycota > Dothideomycetes > Mycosphaerellales > Teratosphaeriaceae > Teratosphaeria > Teratosphaeria epicoccoides. The sequence goes on from JADDMT010000059.1 coordinate 121,263, forward strand.
CCGGTCCTGCAGAGCAAATATATACAGTCAGCCGGCGAGGATAGCATCCCAATTGGCGTATAAAGCCAGGTCGTTTAGCCGTAATGTGCATCTAGAGTTCTCTATGCCCAGGCGAGCCGGCTGATACTTGCTGGTCAGCCGGCCCGCACGCATTGACATGGTTAATTGAGCCGTGTCGCCGACCATCTGGCGCGTCTTCAGATTGATCGAAGCCTTGCTGCTACTCTCGAAGGCTCCAGGATCGGGTTGAGGCTCACATCAGAGTGACCTTTGCGGTATTGAGCGAAGGTAAAAGGCAGATTCTGGAGGTCATTGCAAAAAACGACGGCTAGCGCGAGAGGTCCGGGACAATACCAAGCCCGGATGCAGTAATAATTTCTCGCGAAGACCGTCATGATTGCTGACCTCCTTATTCCAGTGGCAGGCTTCGGCGAAGCGATTATACTCAGCTGATGGAGTTCCGGTTGTTTGTTATCACCTGAATCGGTGAGCTCTTTCGGTCATCCCGATCGCACCTTTATGCTTCGGCGGCATTGCACATTGCGCGCGAGAAATCCACACAAGAGTGCAGTTGTGTTTCAAGCGGGCTTCCCATTCCCGTTTCGAAGCTTGGCCAGCAAGATTTATGGCATGTTTGATTGGTTTGTGTCGGCAAAGACATCTCATGTCTTCAACTCAAGACCCCTTTAATTTTGCTTTGGCAAGACTAATGCGAGACGAACGCCTGTGTTTCTTGGAGAGTACTTCGCGACAGCCTCCTCACTCCTGCTCATCCTCCCTCTCCGCTGCAACCGCCCCTTCAACACTCTCCGTCATCTCCGTCCCTGCATCCACCTCCCGCCTTCTCCCAAAGATCTCTTCTCCCAACTGATCAAGAAACTCGTCCGCCTTCCTCTTCCCCCTCCTCGCCTGCACCTCCCTCCTCCTCTCCTCAATCAGCCTCTTCCTCTCTCTCAACTTCTCCTCCCTCTCCTTCCTCTTTCGCTCCGTTCCCAACCTCTCCACCTCCAGTCCCTCCATCTGCTTTTGCCTCTCGTCCGCGTCCTCAGAAAACTGATAAAACGCCGTCCCTTTCGTCCGAATTTCGCGCGAACCATCGAAATGCTGCTCTGGCGGCGGCGTCAACGACTTATCCCGCTTCTTGGCCAGTGCCTCCATCTGCGCAGCAACCGGCTCGTCGGGGTTGAAAGCGCGCGACTGAATCGTGTCGCCATAGATTATGTTGGCGGGTGCGGAAGGGCGCGCGGTGAAGCGATCGCTTCGAACTTCCAGCTGTCCTCGCTTGACACGCTCGGCTTTTGCGGCTTCGGCTGCGGTGCCTTGTCGTGCTCGACCAAACTCATCGGTATATTCGACTAGTGGCTGTGGTCCAGTATCGTCATCGAGGTCGTCTTCGTCGTCTTGCTCGGAGTCCTCATCTTTGCCCTGTCTCTCAGCCCACTTGCGGTCAAAGTCAACCGCGTATCGCTCATCTGCGTCTTCGACATCTCCACGCTTCATCGCCGCATACAATCGCGCCTTCTCTTCCATCTTCCGCTTGCTGCGCCCCCATAATCTGCTGTCCAGTGCCTCGCCTTTTGTTGTATGTTTCTGCTCAAACGCATGGGATTCTTCGAGGTCTCGTTTCGCCCGCTTGTGCAGGTTACGGTTGTGGGTGGCGAAGATGTCTTCCTTCTTGGCGCCATGTCGCGAGCTCTTGGGTTGCTTCGAGGGCGCGGTATTAATCAGCGAGCTCAGTTGGGAGGTGAAGGAGAGGGTGGTGGATGACGAGATCTCCTTGTCGCCGGCGAGCTTGTGTTGTTTCCGGATGCCGTAGAGTCCATCGTCCTTGGGTTGAGGCATCGCACTGTACGGAGAAGAGGATAGCAAATGACGAGAAGGGCAAGTCAATCGTACAGGTAGTTTCACATGTCAAAAGCTCCTACCACTATGCAGAAACAAGCCGCCCTAATGCTCCTCAATGCCCCGCATCACCAATCTGAATGGCATTTTTCTACAACACATTCATCGCCAGCTTCTACACGATACAACACCTCCCCCACCATGTCAAAGCCTCACTGCATCTACCTCGCCATCATCGGCGTTGGCGGCGTCGGCAAAGCTTTCCTCACCCAACTCCACCACCTCCAAACGCGCCTCGAAAATCAAAACCCTCCAATCGCATTGAATCTCATCCTCGTCCGACGAAGCACCACCCAAATCTTCTCCGAGTCCTTCCAACCCCTCAACATCGCCACCGTCCTCGAGCAACTCCAGCAGTCCAAGCAACCTCTCCTCCCGTTCACAGAACTAATAGACTACCTGCACACTGCACCTGGCAAAGTCGTCCTCGTCGACAACACCAGTGATCCCACATTAGCCGGCTCGTACCCCATGATTCTACGAAAGGGAATCTCGATCGTCACGCCTAACAAGAAAGCCTTCTCTGACACCTACAGCCTCTGGTCCGACATCTTCTCCGCCGCAGCCAATGGCACCGGCTCCCCGAGGAACGGCCACATCTTCCACGAATCCACAGTCGGCGCCGGCCTCCCCGTCATCGGCACCCTGAAAGAGCTAGTCGAAACCGGCGACGAAGTCACGAAAATCGAAGGCGTCTTCTCAGGCACCATGTCCTTCCTCTTCAACTCCTTCCAACCCCTCGGCGGCGGCGGAGGGAAGTTCAGCGCGGAGGTGAAGAAAGCGAAGGAGTTGGGATTCACGGAGCCGGATCCGCGAGATGACTTGAATGGGTTGGACGTGGCGAGGAAACTCACGATTCTGGCGAGGCTGATCGGATTAAGGGTGGAGAGTCCAACGTCTTTCCCTGTACAGTCGCTTATACCGAAAGAGCTGGCAGCTGTTGGCTCGGGAGAGGAGTTCTTGGAGAAGCTGCCGCAGTTTGATGGGCAGATGGAGGAGTTGAAGGAAAATGCGGCGAAGGAAGGCAAGGTTGTGAGATTTGTGGGGAGTATTGATGTGCGGAAGAAGCATGTCAAGGTTGGGTTGGAGAATTTCGATGCGAGTCACCCGATCGCAGCGTTGAAGGGGAGTGATAATATTATAAACTTTTATACGAAGAGGTATGGAAGCAATCCGCTCATCATTCAGGGCGCGGGTGCCGGTGGGGAGGTGACGGCGATGGGTGTCACGGGAGACTTGCTAAAGGTGGTGAGGCTGTTGCAGTGAGGTACCAGAAGTGTTGTAGCATAGTCCGAGCATTGAACTCGACGCTGCCGCACAGCAGCCGTACATGCATCATTCCGCCTTTCGATGCTATCACTCTTCAGACGACGGTCAGATGGTCTCTTCAGCCCGTTTTGAAAATAATCAAGCAAGGTGACCGACTAATTGACGCACACGGTCATTGTTCGACTCATGTCTCCTCGATTATCAATGTCGATCTACCGAGACTGTGGTGCATCAGTCAGTCCGTCAGTCAGGCCTCTCAGTCAAAGGCAGCTGGGTTGCTTGTTCAGATAATTGCGCCTTCCTCTCTCGACGTCGTCAAATCGGCTCTCCCTCTCTGTACTTATGCTCGTCAGACTCGTACATTCCCAAAGTAAATGCGGGATCCGCGCGCCCTCGGCCTCAGATCCTGGTCATGGTTCAGCATGGCCGATATGTGCTCACTGGTCTTCCCTCGTTTTGCAACCGGAGGAACACCGTCATCGGGCAAGGCTCACATTAGCCTTGAAATACGCGGCAGCTGGCGTGGTCAGCACAAGTGATAGGGCTTCGATGCAATGAAACCTGGCCTGCGGTTCAATTGGAGTTTCAGTGGCGCAATAGCTTCATGTTGTGTGCGAGAGATCTGTTCGACATTACAGCCTCATGGGTAGTGCCATGGTCTGGCTCATATGTGAAGTGGAATCAAGCACAATTGGTCCCCGAGTGTGCCATCCTCGGCCCAATATAGAGCGATAGCTATTGAGATAATGCATGGCGGAGGATACGTGTGGAGCCTCAAAAGCCCAATGCTGCCGGCTATCTTAGAAAGTAAGCCTGGTCTCAATCACATGCCCGTGGAATGTGGTTTCGAAGCTATGTCCGCTGCAGTTGCTCTGACCTCAATAATGAAGGCTTCACGAGCCGAGACGGGCGAAAGATGGCGAATGGAAGGGACGATGGATGAGGTCGCGCGGGTAAACAGTGAAGGTCCCTGCCAAAAGTGGTCGCTGCCGGCCTCCGTAATTATGACAGAAGTCTCGTCCATTGTCGCAAATGCTTCAAAATGCTGGCCGGTTGGCTGAGGGGCGGCGAGAAAGAAGTTCCATCGTTCCAATGCATTTTCAATGTCCTTCTCTAACTGGGACATCATGCGACGAGACGTGTATGGTGGCTATGTTTAAGACCATAAGTTGTTGCGATGCAGGTGGGAAGTTCAGCCTTTCTGAGCAGACTAGCGTGCTGAGCTGAACGCAGCCAGCTTCCGTGAACGTGGGCAAAGCACTGCCCGCTCACCTCGCTCTCTCTGTTTCCTCACTGCGTTCCTCCACGCAAACCCATCTCAGTTGTTTGAGGAACGGCCCATACCAAGTGTTCGACAAGGTCAGTATAAGCCGACCGTCGTGTCACCAACCTCAACGACAACATTGCGAAGACGCGCATACACATTCACCCAATCTCCTCGCGACGACTCTGACGCGATTGCCTGTTGTTGTGGTTCGCGTCAAAAGCCGCATCACGACCTCGCGCGCCCACTCATCGCAGCTGTCGCCATTGAACGAATTTATCGACTGACGGTCGCCTGCACAGATCGGCTCTACACTGCACCAAGAATAGCGATCACCACCAACTTGTGAGTAACTTCCTGCATCATCTGCTTCACCGACGAGCTTGCTCGTGACGTCAAAGCTGGTGTGTTATTGCGCCCGCGCAGCTTCAAAGCTGAGGTGTTGATCACCACGAGCACCACCAAAGCTGCGACTTCCACACATCAGACATCAACATTACGCGCGCAACTCTTCTGATCGATTTATTCTGGTCGCGTGATGATTTCGAGTCGACATTTGCTGACCATCGCGACGCGATAACCAGAAACCGCAACACCACGCGTCAAAACAGTCAACATGCCTAAGGAGAAGGCTACCACGCGCAAGAGCGCCAAGTCCGCTGACAAGTCTGCCGGCGCCAAGAAGAAGAAGGGCCAGTCCAACTCCTCGCTTCACTGCAATCTTTACTGAAAATACTGACGCGCGCTGCAGACCCCAACATGCCCAAGCGTGGTCTTTCCGCCTACATGTTCTTCGCCAATGATCAACGCGACAAGGTCCGTGAGGAAAACCCGGGCATCAAGTTTGGTAAGTCTACAGACGCCACTCAGATGGCTGTGACCAGTTCTAACGCGTTGCAGGCGAGGTTGGCAAGATCCTCGGAGAGAAGTGGAAGGGCCTCAACGAGAAGCAGAAGGCCCCATACGAGGCCAAGGCCGCCGCCGACAAGAAGAGGTATGAGGAGGAGAAGGCCGCCTACACCGCTGTAAGTACCATTGCCTTCCTATGTGCTTTGAGACAGCATACTGATTTGCTCAGGGTGGCGACGATGAGGAGGATGAGGAGTAAGGCAGTCGCCCTCTCTTTTCTGCTCTCTTCTGCATGCAATTCTCCCGCATCTGCTGGAGTGCCGCCACCATGCGCTTGCGGCACGGTCGGCGAATTTGATTCTTCATGATTACGGTACTGGGACGGATTCGGCAGTTTCTTTCCAACGGCTCGATGACTCGCTTCAAATGGGTGTGGGAATGGGATGATGATACCAAGAGTATAGCGAGATCATTTACAGAGCCAGTTACTCACAGTCATGCCGGCGGTGGTGTAGTGTGTATCATAGTGCGAACATGGCTTCGGATTCTCAAGCCTCATTCTTGACTGTTTTTTCCCAACGGCCGGGCGCGAACGACCATCGGGTCAGTGATTACGCGGGCCTTGGTTCGTTTCATCGTGCCTCTCGCAAGCTATCATGCGCGCGGAAGGCATGCGCGGCTGCCGCAACGATGACTCGATGGCCCAGAGCAGAAGCCAGCTCATAGGCCACGTTGTCGACGAAAAGCGCGCCATGCTTCAGGCACACATGTCCGATGCGCATCAATGGCCGCCCTGAGCCCGGCCCCTGACATGATCTGAAACTGTCAAAGGAACAACCGTTCTGGCTGCTGACAGGCGGCTGGCAAAGCAGCAGTCCCGCGACACGCGTAAGCGAACGCTCTCGTCTATCTTTACCGTGCGCCAAGGAACCTTGTTGGCCCAGGGCATGCATCATCATCCATGAGGATGCAGGTACAGGCCCCGGCCAACCAGATGCTGAGAAGGATCTTGTCGGTGGTGATCGGGTTGGGGTGGAGCGTGGGGCTCGTGTGCATGTGATCGTGGAGCAGGAGTTCTGCTTCGCTGATCTTGATTGCGAAGCTTTTCTTGTCTTTTTGTTCTTTGTCAGCTTTGTGTCACTTGTGCGCCTCAACTGCAGCTGATCGATAGAGGTTCGTTTTTGTCTCGAGACCCCTTTCACCCTTCGTTGTTTTTGTTTTCGAGATACTGAGATATTGATTTACCGAGGAGGAGCACACTCGCTTGGAGTTGATTGAGACAGGTCTCGGTCACGCAAGACTGGACAGGCTTTCGTCTGCGTATGCGTTGAAGTACGCCATCAGCTTCGTGGAGGAGAATTCGAAGGAGACCGATGATTTTTACATCAGCATCCGCACTTTTCATCTGCCTGCCATCACCAGCATAAGCTACCTGAACCATGGACGCCGCAGTCCTGGCGACGCGGGCCTGGCACTCCGCTCGGGCGGACACGACGACGAGCAGTGACACTTATTCGGAATCGACCATCAATTGTGATCAAAGTCAGGCTTCTTGCAAGTTTCTACAGCTGATAGCGAACGGATTCACGTCAGGACAGGTATACCTCAATGACATATATCCAACACACAATGCCGCCCCATTAGCTAACCGACATCACAGGTCACTAGCAGTGCCCTCGCATCCTCGGCCATCCTCTCGCTCATCGTCGGGGGCTCGCTCGCCTTGCTCTTCTGCGCGCTCCGTCCATTCAACAATGTCGTCTACGCACCTCGAGCGAAATATTCAGATCAGAAACATGCGCCACCACCGATAACAAAGGACATGTTGGGTTGGATTCCCCCGTTGATTCGGACGAAAGAGCAGGACTTGGTGGACCGAGTAGGGTTGGATGCCGCCTTGTTCATGCGTTGTACTCGCATGCTGAGGAATATCTTCGCGTGTCTTGCCATCATCGGGTGCGCCATCTTGATTCCAGTGAATCTGGTCGCAGGCAGTGGGCCGCGGCCGAGCGGGGCGAGCAATATTGTGCTTGGCTTTACGCCGAAGTACAACTATGCAGGGAATTCGGGCTGGTGGTGGGCATATGTTGTGGTGTCCTATCTCTTCACCATCGTCATCTGCTTCTTTCTCTGGACGAATTATCGTGCGGTACTACGACTGCGGCGCCAGTACTTCGATAGCTCCGAGTACCAGCGCAGTCTGCATGCCCGGACGCTGCTGTTGACGGATCTGCCGAAGGACAGACGGACAGACGAGGGCATCGTGCGGTTGGTGGACGAAGTCAGGGCAACGGATGCTCAGCCGCGAGCCGCAGTGGCACGGAATGTTAAAGACCTGCCCGATCTCGTGGAAGAGCATGAGAAGGCGGTCAGAGAGCTGGAGGGATACCTGGCGAAGTATTTGAGGAACCCTGACAAGCTGCCGGACAAGAGACCTATGTGCAAAGTCTCCAAGAACGACAATGGCTACAGCAAGGGTCAACGAGTCGATGCGATCGAGTATTTGACTTCCCGCATAAGAGTGCTGGAGCAGAAGATCAAGGAAGTGCGAGAAACGGTGGACAAACGCGGCGCTTTGCCTTATGGCTTTGCTAGCTTCGAAAGCATCCCAGACGCCCACAGCACGGCATATGTCGCACGTAAGAAAGGCCCAGAGGGGTCAATCATTCGCCTAGCTCCGAGGCCCAACGACCTGGTCTGGAAGAATCTGGCCATGACCAAGGCCCAGCGCAACTGGCAGAACTTCATCAACAACCTCTGGATCGCGGTGTTGACCATTGTCTGGACCGTGCCCAACTTACTCATAGCCATCTTCCTCTCCAACTTGGGCAACCTAGCGGTCCTCTGGGATGGCTTCAGGGAGACGTATTACGCGCATCCAGTCTGGTGGGGTATCGTCCAGGGTGTTGCTTCTCCCGCCATCACCACCCTCTTTTACTACTTCCTGCCCGCCATCTTCCGCAAACTGTGCATCAACGGCGGCGATGTCACGAAGACGCAGAGGGAGAGGCATGTCATGCACAAGCTCTTTTCCTTCTTCATTGTGAATAACTTGGTCGTCTTCTCGCTATTCTCCTCGGTCTTTGGATACGTCGCAACGGTCGTTAATAAGGCTAAAGACGAGGATGCTTGGTCGGCTATTACGGAATCCCAGCCGTTCGACAAGGTCGTGCAAGCTTTGATCACTGTGTCTACCTATTGGGTGTCGTGGCTGATTCAAAGGAACATTGGCACAGCTGCCGACTTGAGCCAGGCCATCATGCTGATTAAGAACGCGTGGTCACGACGTTTTGGCTCGCCAACGCCGCGTGAGCTCATCGAGATGTCGGCGCCGCAGCCTTTCGAATACGCGAGCTACTACAACTCATTTGCTTTCTACTCCACCGTCGGCATCTGTATTGGACTGCTCCAGCCACTGGCGCTCCCGGTCACGGCGTTCTACTTCTCCGTTGACTCGTTCTTGAAGAAGTATCTGCTGCTCTATGTCTTCATCACCAAGTATGAGTCTGGCGGGATGTTTTGGCGCACGCTCTTCAACCGCATCTTGTTGGCGTTGTTCCTTGGCATCCTTGTCGTGGTCTTGTTGATCGCCACACTGGGCCAGGGCATCAACACAGACTCCAATTTGACGGGTGGATGGCCCAAGCTTGCAGCGATGGTGCCGCTGCCTTTCGCTATCATCGGCTTCAAGATCTATTGCATGCGCGCATTTGATGATGGCCTTCACTACTATCAGAAGGGCAAGGCTATGCGGGAGTCACAGATCGCGTCGGAGGAAGGCGGAATGAAGAAACGGAAGGGCGACCGGGTGGGAGTCAGATTTGGGCACCCGGTACTCTACAAGCCTTTGATGACCCCAATGGTCTCATCCAGGGCACAGCACATGCTCAAACAAATCTATCTCGGACGCACTTCGATAGACGACGATACCGCGACAGTGGCTGGCTACAGCGACGTGTATCTGGACCCCATGAACCCTCAAAAGCCCGGCAAGTCTGCAGGCGGAGCCGCACCATTTGAGATCGTGAACGAAGGACAGATGGATTTCGAGCACTTCAAGAACAGACCAGAATTCCGTGACGAGGCTGGCGGTGACGGCGTCCTCTATGGGCGTGCGGCGGATGTCATCAGGCCTGGGACTCCGAGCACCATGGCCACGACGACCAGAGCGGGCACGTGGGACTCACAGCATGATCGCGGCAGGAACGAGAGCAGAGGACCTTACAGCAGAGGCAGAAGTGAGAGCGGAGATTCGGAACGGACGAGAGTCAATGAGACGGAGTACCCCCGCGGCTACCATCAAACCCCGACAATGTTGCACGAGCACTCGCCCTCGGGTAGCGAGGCGTCAGATATGGGGCACCAGCGCGGGCATTTCAGGGGTGCGAGTAGTAGGAGTTTGGGCGGGTTTCGCGGAGAGCCGGAGGTCACAGAGGGGTTGGTGGAGGGGGCGGCGAGGATGGCGAATAGTGAGCCGCCGATGTTGCCTGCGCTGTACGCTCCTGGGTCGGGGGGCTACGGGTTGATTAGGACGCCGGGAAGTACGCCCGGGGAGATGCCGGGGGAGGGAGATACGAGTTATGATTATTTTAGACGGGGAAGGGGTCCGTAGGAAATGAGTACGGTGGGGAGGATGATTATTATGACCTTGGTTTTGTGCATGGCGCTGGGATTGGGGTTTTGGGACATGGCGTCATGTTGCGGCATGGCGATGGGGATCGAACGAGTATAAGCGGGGGAACGATGTTGTTGGCGTATGTGGTGTGAGATGGATAGCTCGTGGCGGAGCTTTCGCTCGACCGCGCAAAAGCATACACAGACTGAATCAGTCGAGTCATCCACGTCAGGCCAAACTACCCTCGCTTCTGCTTTCCCTGATTCTGGATGGTCTCGCTTTTCCGCTGCGACTCTGACAGCACAGTGAATTATGGGTTCTCAATTGTGCATCTCGCCTTCTGTCGGGGTTTTGGCCAGGATGCAGGGTCTGCGACTGCCTCCAAGTACTGCATAAAGGTCTGACAAGTGGCCTCCGATGTTACAAGACCCGTGAAGATCTTGAGAGAGACCAAAGTCTTGGCTTGGGTCTGCAACGATCTCGCGCCTGACTGTGATATTGATACCGCACACCCTCATAGCGTCGCACTATCGATGGACTAAGTTCGATCGCTTGAAAAAACCCAGTGACGCAGACGAGGGGCCGGCGGTCGACCGTCCATGTCCCAGCCAAGAGCATAGCCCCGAATCGGCCGAACGCCACTCAGACTGTCGACCTCTCCACAGGCACTTTGCCCTCTCTGGCCAGCCGCTCCACCGCCCGCCTCGCATACACCTCCCAGCTCTCATCCGCGTCGACCGCCAAAGCCCTCCTGGGGTCCAGATTGAGCTCCCGGCCATTACTGGGAAACCGCGGATCATACCTCCCCTCCCACCACCCATTCGTCCTCGCCTGCGTCGGGTCCTGCTCATAAGCCGTCTCCAGCTCGGCATCGGCCTCCTCGCCGCCGCTCATCTCGACATCCGTGCCGGCAGCGGGCTGCGCGGCGTTCTGCGGCTGCAGGGTGCTTTTGAACACGGGTTTCTTCTTCGCGGGCGCCGAGGTCCCGGGGGTTTGGAGGTTGAGGGATTTGAGACCGGCTTCTTCGTTGGCTTTGCGCTCGCGCTCGGCTTTGGAGGCCGCGTGGGGGTCTTTGGTCAGGAGTTTCATTTCTTTGAGGCGCTGCGGGTGGTGCAATCAGCAACGAGGTCTTGGGTGGGTCACCAGGATTCTAGAAGTGCTGATGGCCGGACCTTTCGATGTTGGTGGTCGTAGGAGCCTTCGTGTGCTTCGAAGTCGTTCATGCGTGCGTAGCCTTTTTGGCATAATTCGCCTGCCATCTCTCTTAGCTTGAGTAGCAGTATGGGCAATGTGGTTTTCTTTCACAGAAGAACGTTCGCCGTGCTTCGCGGGCGGACTCGGTGGTCGCTTGTGGGAGCGGCTGGCTTCGCTGCAGGCTATCAGTCTTGATCGGGATGTAGATCATAGCGTTTTTCTCTTACAGGAGGAGGCATTGGGGTGTTGTTGAAGATGTTGTATGGTGGTGACACTCGTCTCCACGTTCTCCTGGGGATTTCTCCTGTTCGCGACAGAACGCTAGATCTCTCATTCAGAAACACACGGGTCGGCAAAGAGCGCTTTTCAGATCGACGAGGTCCGTTCACAAGCACCAGCCGATGAGGAAGGCGCAGAAGCCGAGACGGCCCCACACGTGCCAAATCCAGACAAGTATCGATAGAAGAACTCAATCATCTTCTTTGCTCCTGCACTCATCCTTACCTCGCCCAGACAGCCAACGGTCTAAGCAGACCGCAACACAGCAGGAAGCACGGCATTCTCCGCAGGCACAACAAAATGGCTCGAGGAAACCAGCGCGACAAAGCCCGAGAAAAGAACCAAAAAGCTGCGTCTCAGGAGGTATGCAATTCGTGGCAGCTCCGAATTTTCAAAGTACCGCCCCCAAATAACCACTGCCATAGAAGCACAAGAATACTGCATCCGGCACCGAGCAAGCCAGGAACAAGGAGAACGTTGCTGCGATAATGCGAGCCAAGCAGGCGGCTGGTACGCCACTGTCAATCACTAATCCCGAGTGCCATATAGTTGACAACCTCTTCATAGCGGATGCCAAAAAGGCCGGCGTAGAGAAGAAGTGAAATCTGTGCTATTCCACTCCTGCCATAGCGACAGACCGTCTGTTGATGTCTTTAGCCCGGCGAGTTGAGGAGTTGCGATTCTGGAGACATGGGGTTCTCTTGATAGTGTTTACATGTATTCATGACTTCCGGACAGCATCTTACCACAGGGACCAGAATTGCAGTCATGGTCGGTCATGCGAGCAGACCATCGTGCTTCGGATCCAACGGGCAGTGTGGGTTTTTGGAGGACGAGTGTTGTACTGTTCGATCTTGATCATTGGTACCGAGGAAACAAGCTCATGGGCAAGTACCACTGCCGAACAAGCGCCAATTGAAGCTTGTGCAGAGTGAAGGCATTGACTCGCGCAGGTACATGCGTGGGTTTAAACACAGATTACGTGAAGAAAGGCCTGAGTAATATTTGCGGCAGACATCTAGAGGCACCCCAATTTAATGTGCCTGAGCCATCGATGCAGCAGTCACTGCTCCTAGTGACACCCACAACGCCGGACGCCTCGCTAAGAACCACTGCATGTATTGTCTCTTCCGCTTTGAAGAAGTTCGCGCCATCGCAGCTGCGGCTGTATCGTCCTACTGGTCGATGGTGTCTCTAAATCTCAGTACAGCATTATCAATGAGCATGCCATCGACACCTTTTGGCAAATCGAGCAGAGTTGGTGGCCTTTGCATGATATCATGAGAGTAGTCCGAGATAAGCACCAGCCCGGCCTCTTTGACGGAGCTGACAAGCGCCGGTACTAGGTCGAGAAGGCGTGATGTGCAGATAAGGCCCATGAAATTGTTCGATGTCGCAACGCGGACAGCCTCCTTGATGGACATGGACGCACGACCGCAATTGGAGATTGTGTTCGGGTTCGCGCGGCGTTGCCCGTCCGTCATAGGTGCCACGCCAAGCTCGTTGCACAACAGGATTGGGTCTGTAATGCTGTCAGATAAGTCCTGATCAGATGAGTTGAGTAATGCGAACTCACAATTTGGCTGCTTCCAATTCAACGCCGTGCAGACGTCAGCGTTGTAGCTCGAAAAGACGAAGCTCGGGCTTTCTTTCACATATCTGAGGTGTCTGGCGTGGTCAAACACCACTTTGAGGATTGCATCCACAACGACGTTGATATCTTGAGTTGGACCATGACTCGAAGCCTCCTCTTTTGCTCGAGTGGGGTAACAGACATGAATCTCAAGGTGTAGGTCCACCGGCAACAGGGCCAGTGCATCAGCAAGAGAGGCATAAGATCGAGCAGCCTGTCGCTGCGCAGAAGCCACGTCCTGTCGGTCGACACCAGATCCGACGAGGCCTTGAAGAATGTCCTTGCCACGACCAGCCTTTAGAGCGGCAGCTTGGAACTCTTTGTAGGTCAGTCTGCTGATTAGATCGTTGGGACTGGACGGCAAAGCCCAGTCGCTGTAGAGCACAGGTACGCCATCTCTGGTAACTTGCACGAACAGCCTCATGAAGTCGCCCGACAAGCTGCTGCCGGTGATGAGGTTCCTTGGATTGTTGTCGAGCTGACTTATCGCTTTCCAGTATGTTGCGAAGTGGGTGATCTCGAGCGGAATCCCATGGAAGGGCGTGACGACTTGGTACCTGAAGCTGATCCGGCCAATCGCTCTGAGACGCGGGTCAAAAAGTTCAAGATGCCATTGACCGGAACTGCTCCTCTTGCCACTGAAGACTCGACTTGACGCGGCCGCACGGGCGATGACTTTGCTGCCGAAGGTCGGGAAGATGTCGAATTCCATGCTGAAAGCTTCAAGATTCTCGATCTGGAAGGAGATAGTTTTGGAGTCATCTTGCACAGGCAAAGAGACATTTCGGGGAATGATGTCAGACGACTTTGACGAGATGGTGAGACGGGCAGCTGGATATTTGCTGACACCGTAGAACTCGATGGCGTCGCTGTCTAAATCATCGAATGACAAACTAATAAAGGTCTTCGTGGTGTCGAGGAAGTTGTGACCGTAGCGGCGCAGAGGGATGATCGGCGGTGGCAACATCAGAGACGGTATCGATTCGTTGTCGGGCGGAAGCTCAGCTGGTGTGCCACCTGACAGAGGTGGTGGCTGGGGTGGAGCAATTTGGACTTCCGGAGGATGCGTGATGTGAAGCGGAGAGGAAGGAACACCTTCCTGTGCAAGCAGCTGCATGCAGTCAAGATGTCCCTCCCAAGCCGCATAGTACATTGCAGACAAGCCTTTCTCGTCAGTCGAGCTGGCCTTGACGCGAAAGTCCAGAAGCTGTCGTAGGCAGTGCAGATGGCCCTCGCTGGCAGCGTGAATGATTGGTGTCCAAGAATATAGCTTATCAGCCTGGTCCATATCCGCGCCGTAGTCCTGAAGCATAACGAGAATGTGATTATCGCCTCCAAACCGCGCAACGAGATGTTGCGGATAGAGGCCCTCTGCATCCGGCAGCACATTGGGCCTGAATTGCAGTATCTGCTCGACAATGGCAACAGACCCGTATTGACATGCCAGATTTAGCGGGTGATGTTCAGAGATGCCAGCTGGATTGACGATAGCGCCCAGCTGCAGCATCGATTGGACGCTACCAGGTTGACCTCGAACAATGCCGTGCATCAGAGGGGTGAATCCATCAACGTCCTTCGCATCGACCGTATCAGATGCAGCCGCGGCCAGGATTTCAATGGCCCCTACCTGTCCGTGCATGCACGCATAATGCAATGGCATACGACGGTATGCGTCGTGTGCGCGAACGTCTGCGCCGTTCGACAGACCAGCTCTGAGAATGTCGATCTTGCCATTAACAGCGGCCTCATGCATGCAGTTTCTCTCGTTGATCTCATCGCAGTAATTGAAGTCAACTGCGCCAGTTGCGAAGAGCGTCTGCTGAGCGTCCGGGTTGGCCGTGTTGATGCTGTTCAGGAATACTCTGCTTATACGGTCTTTCGCATCACAGCTTTGCAATATGCGTGCCGCCCACTCTTTCACGAGACCATTGTTGCCCGCGTTGACGGCATGCAGGACTTGTGTCTCCAGCTCTTCATCTTGCGGACCGTTTGGTGGTCTGTTTTCCAGGCCTACCGTTGGCGTGTAGGCAATCTTTTCTCCCTCTGCCCATGCCTGCAGTCCGAGTTGGCCGGCTTGCGCCTTGTCTGAAATGTCGCTGATGACATCGCGATTGAAGCAGGGCTGTACATCGACGGCGCGCGACAGGTAGAGCTCTTTCGTTCGGGACTAACGACAGGTCAGCTGTGCGTATGACATTGCAAGTCAACCAGGTGATGCACCTTTGAAGTTTTGTCCCACTGTCAGGAAGTCAGCGGCGGCACATCACAGCAGTGGTAGAATAACTCAGGACCTTCTTCAGTATCTTCGAGAATGCTGTCTGGTTGACCTCCACGAACTGTTGCAGCTTGTCCAGGTCGTTGCTGAACAGCCGAAAGCCTTCCTCCAGGGTGACATAGCTTGACGATAGCTTGGAAGTCGAGCGTGCTCGCAATTGCAGCGCGTCTTTCTTGTCCAGTAACGTGCGAAGGCGTAACTTGAGCTTGCGGTGTGTCAGCGTATGGAGGGTGCATGCATGCGACGCAATGGCCGACTGACCTCGGCCTCCTTTTGCAGGTAGAAGGTGTTGACCTTTTCCAGCTCTCGCTCCAGGCGGAAGAAGAAGGTCGCCTTGTTGGCCTGGAGTGAGGCCTGCGGGTCCAATAGGCCGTTGCTTTGTGCTGAGACATCTTGGGGCGGGAGGATGGGCGTGGTGCTTAGCTTTTTGATGAGCTAGCGAGCGCGTGAGCATCTTCTCGTGTCTCGCCTTCTCGCGCATTCTCTACCTTCTTGAGCGCTTTGTAGTCGACGAAGCTTGCCGCATACTCGGGGATGTCGAGCTGGCGCTTCTGGATGTGCTTGCCGAACTTCCTGCGCTGCCGTCAGCGCTGCCGAGGGCCGGCATCCATACCCACCGCCGTGACATACATGTTGAGAAGAGAGCTGAGGAAACCTGCAGTGAACGTAGGTCCCTTACCTCAGGAATCGTCTGCGACACCAATTGTATGATGATGTTATTGCACGCGTGCATGGGAAGAGCTGTGCAGTCCACGACAGTCTGACATGTCGGAGTCCAGTGAGGTTGGGCTTGTGTCCTATTTATCAGCGGACTGCTTGCCACCAATGCGCCCGTTGGCGGTAGAAGTGGTCGTGACGAGCTTCAAATTTCATCGACGCAGCCCGGTAGAACTATCGATACGAGCATGTGATTGTCCGGGTCAAGTAGCGGAATGGAGGGGCTCAAAACCTTGGCGACGATGCGGCGCTTGCGCAAGCAACGTGGCGGCGAGGTCGTCCACGATTCGTGCTGCCAGCATGCGGGAAGGCCGGTGCATTGATTCTCGAGAAACAGTGGGCAGTATCGCAGTGCAGGTGAATCTGCGCACAGCAGTCTTGATGTCTCAGGGACAGAGCGAGACAAATGCATGGCCTACAAATGAGCCAACAACGCTCGCCACGTGCCCTAGAGGTCTATGAACCGCTGGTCATCGAGTGAGACATGGGCACTGAGAGAGAACACGACACCGGTGGTGTCATTGCGGTACCAGGGCGCACATGCCTCTACGACTACAAAAATGCGGGTCCACTGATATTGGAGCGTTGCGTATTCGTCTTGCTGCTGGTCAGCGGTCTGGGTATCAAGCCCGCTCCATCGAGATCCGACCTGCTCTCAAGATCCTCCCACATCTCGCTGCCCGCTTCAGTGTCGGTTCCAGTACCTGTCTCCGCCCTGAGACTGCTTAACCTCTTGACCTCCTCCACACTGACCGGTCGCTTGGAATTTGTCTGACTGAGTCGCGGACGCTGTTGCTTCGCTCGGCTGAGACTGTCGGCCTCCACAAGGCCAAGTGGATCACCCAGCCTGCCTGCATGCTGCTGACGGGCCAGGCGCAAAGAGCCGCCGTGCGTGAGCGGCACCGATACAGCTGTCGAGAGCGGCGACGAAGTGCGCCGGGCTTTTGCCTTGCGACCTTTCCACTGCCGCCCTGGGTTGGCAATCTCCCCCGAGACGGAGCGTTCGCGCATGTTGGGCCGTCGCGAGGGCGGTGGTCCGGGTGGTGGAGTTGGCGAAGCTTCGCCTGGCAACACCCAACTGCGCTCATGCTTGGGTAGATGCATCTGCTTCCTGAGGTCGTCATTCGCGGAGGACGAGTCAGTGTACGACCACGCGCTGCTCTCGTCGTCGTCTGCAGCTTCGTCGTCAGCAGCCATTGTCGACGCTGTCACAGGCCGGGGGTAATTTGGTGGAAACGCCGACCGGAGCCTTGCACTGAGCCGCCGTGAGCTGTGGTCTCGAGGCTCCAACGAAGAGGATTCCGAGTACGAGCCGAGCAGTCTCTTCCCTTGCCTCGAATGCCGCGCGCTACCAGCTGAAGATGGCGCAGCGGAGCCATTGCTCGTGCCATGTCTGCTCGATATGCGCGACTCGCGCGTGAACAACGGACTAGACAGGTGACTGCTCGCTCGCTTCTTGATGAAAGATTTCCTCTTGTCCTCGAGCGGCCTGTTATCAGGAATGCTATCACTTCTATCCACTAGCCTTATGGTATTGTGCTTTTGAGCTTCCGTCACGTCGAGCCGAGGCTGTGGCCAAGACATGGTGAGAATGGATCTTGATCTTGATGGGGGCGCCGGAAAGTCCGAAGGGTTTAGCGATTGGGGAGGTGACGGCTGAGGCGACATACGAGCTGACAAGAGGCTTGTTCCTCTTGTGCTCAGCGAGGTTTTGCTGCCGCGCTCTATTGAGAAGCCGAGACTGCTCATTCTTCGCTTCTGCTTGCGTTTGCCTTTGAAGCTATGTTGAGGCAAAGACTGTCCTCCGGCAGCTTCGAGGCCCAGGCCAATACCTAGCCGCGATCTGCGCTGGCTCATACGTCTCATCGCAAGCTCCGACGGCGAAGCTTGTAGGTTCAGCACTGGCGAATGTGCGCCCTCTTCCGCCTCGTATGTGCTGTCATGAGGTTTGTGTAGAGTCTCATAAGCCGAACCACATTTTGGGCTGTCCGTAATTGCTGTGATCGCATCATTGCCATTGAATCGCGACGATGCTTGGCTGATATACGAAAAGCGCTTCAGCCATCTTGACCTTCTATTATCACTCGTTCGCGGTGGAAGGTGCAGTGCTACCTGCGGTGGTGCATCTGCCTCCTTCGGCGGAGACAATGGCACAGTCCTCTGCTTCTCGTTTTCGGCATCTCCTCCCGCTTCCTCTGCGACGAAGCCATTCTCGACATCTACAGGTGATAGCATTGGACGGCCGATAGTCTGTTTTGTGGCTGGACTGGCAGAATGGACTTCGTTCCCATCGCGCTTTCTTCGGCGTAGGCATAATAGCAGGCAGACAATCAGCAAGACCGCCGCAATCAAACTCAGCACCACTATGGCAGCGATGACTCCCCCGGACATGTGGGCCGGGGAATCGGCGCTGGATGTCAGTGCTGCTGCTGTCGAGCTGTTGGTCGCAGAGGCACGCGTGGAAAGCCGACTTGTCGTGAAGGTCGTGCTGCTGGCCGCAGCTTTGACAACAATGGTGAAGGTCTGCGTTTGAGTCACATCTGACTCAGTGGATCTCGCAATTAAAGCTGCATCGATTGAAGTCGCCGCGGCTTGGGCCGGAACGGTGCCCTGGAGCTCTCGGACGCTTGCATCGAAGGTCAGCCACGTCACTGCTGTTGGGAGGTCCACGCTGAGCTCTGTATCGTTGTCCGGGCACAGTGAGTCAGGAACCACATAGTCGAAGACTTGGCCGGTGTACGCCGTCAAGGCACCGATTGAGCCGGTTATTAGCGACGCATTTCCGGTGGCTAGATTGATCGTTGCAGTAGCGGAGTCTCCGCTTTGATCTTTTACTGTAACGGAGAATGTCCCGTCGCTTGCAGTCGAGGGCACCGTGCCTGTCACCGCAAGAGTATCGTTGTCGAACTGAAGCCAGCTCGGCAAAGACGATGCATAAGCATTAGATATGTTTTGCAGTTCAACAGATTGTCCGTTGCGATATATTTGGCTCCTGAGCTCGGTGAACAAGACTTGCGAGCCAGAGCTGATGTTGATTGTCTGCTCGGCTGGCACGAAGGTCAATCGCTCCGTACCAATGGAGAGGGTAAAATTCGCCGTCGAGCCTGCAAAGCCGGCAATATCTGAAGCTATCAAGTCGATGTTCCATGATTGTGGAAAGCCGCTAAGGTCAGGTGCAGTCCCGGAGAAGATCAGCTTTGATGAGTCGAACGCTAACCACGACGGCAAGGGCGTGTGATCGGTCAAGGTCGCATAGTAGTAGAGCTTGCGCTGCACAATGTCGATGAAAGAATTTCGTTGAAAGTCGAACTGGAAGGCCTCAGACGGGAGAAGCGTCACACTGGGCGGTTCACTGCTAGACAGGTTCGCGGATGCTGCCAAATCCTTGCTGATATCTCCTTCCAACTGCGGCGCTGGCTCTGAAGAGACCACCAATGTGCATGGCATATGTACTTGTCCTGAAGTATCGGCTGCTGACAATGTGAAATGGATCGATCCGACATCGCTCTGAGTCGGTGTGCCTGACAGTGTTCTTGTCGCGCCATTCAGTTCTAACCACTTAGGCTGGTCCGAAAGGCTGTAGGTGAAGTTCGTCGTGTGTGGCGCAAAAGTCGAGTCGGAAAATTGGAAAAGGTAGAGCGTATCAACTCGAGCGACTGTTGGTACTTGCGAGTTGAATGGGAAGGCGATATCAGGTGTTGCGAACGTGGTTGCAATTACGGCGCAGAGCGCGATAGCAACCGGAACCGTTCTCATTTCCGGGCGAGCCATGTTCACCTGGATATGATTATTCGTGAGCTCGTGCACCCTTCAATTTCTCTGCGCCGACACCTGCCTCCACTGCGGACCTCTGCAGCTCACACACTATGTTGAAATACACACTATGCTGAAAACCTACTGCAGCTAGGAAGGATGCATGTTCAAAAGATCTCGAAGGGAAAGATAGCCAGGTCGCGCGATACGCGTAAAAGTAGCATCCTTGCGGAGTTGGTGGCTGGAAGAATGAAAAATTGTCGATGATGTGGGAGTAAGGGATGCTTCGGACGTGAGGCCGAACCTGAAGGCTAGACTCTGCCAGACAATCGAACTTTCAACTTGGAGTGTCGTTGATGGGACCTGAATTGTGAGAACACCTTGCAGAGAGGCGGTCGGTCATGTCACGCCGTCTACTGTAGCTGATACTATACTCTTGCCCTATCATCCACAAAGGTTCCCCAGCATTCGCCTGATCAACGTATGAGTAGGCGACTGGATTCCCTGACTAGCAATCTCACATCGAAAGCGACCATTGTCGAGCTGTCAAGTCACTCGCGTCGCTGAAGTCGTAGATGTTCAATCACGGACGGCAGGAGGAGTGGGACCGCGAATGGAACGCACATTATTGTCTGCTCTTCCTCTGAAGCCAGTGACATGTCGCGCGGTATCAATCTGCCACGATCACACGCCCAATGCGATGTAATGGTTCAAGCCGTGGATGGTGTTCGTTGAAGGTCTCGGGACTGATCCCTGTCATTCAAAGCATTGTAGAGAGCTTATAGAAGTGCATTGCAGCAAGCTGCAGGACGCACCGAAGACAAACTCTTAGACGGATGAGCATTAGCACATGCTGAAGCGGCATGGCCATTGGCCCCATGGCGATCAATGCACAGTCACGCCTTTCCTGCTGCTTCCGTATGGGGCAACGACCCCGCCAAAACTTTTTGTAGTACGTCCGTGCCGCTTAACTTCCACGACAACGAGCAACCAGCTTTCCAGCCTTCAGGACCATCACCCGACCAGAAATTGCAATGTCAGATACAGAAGGCAGTGCAAACGTATTCAGCGTGAGCGAGGATCTCGTGTCATCGCCGACACACAGACAAGCAAGCACCAGCGAAGTGGACTTTGACGGCCCGCTCAAGGACCACCCGCTCAAGCTACACCAAGACCTCGCGAAAGGCAACGGCGGACGAGCTTGGCCGGCTGGATATGTCCTGGCAAAGTATCTACTGCGCAGAAAGCGAGCTCAACTGAAGAAATGTTCAATGTTTGTAGGATACCCTAGCTTGTAACGTGACAGCTTTTGTCACCAGGCAGCAGCTGACCTGAAGCTATCTACTGCAGCGTTGAACTTGGCGCTGGAGGGGGTTTGGTTGGGTACGTACACCTCGTTAACATGCAGAAATGAATGAGGCATATATTTGATACTTTGTGCAGCCTTGCGATCGCGCTGGGATGCGCACCTGAGCATGCAGTCCATATTACCGATCAAGAGCCGATGCTGCAGCTTATGCAAGACAACATTGCACTCAATGAGCTGACGAGCCACGTACAAGCCAGTGTGTACAACTGGGGCGAAGCACGTCCCGAAGGCATCCCTGCACACCCCGATGTGATACTCGCAGCCGACTGTGTCTACTTTGAACCCGCATTCCCGCTGCTGCAGAGGACGCTGGAGGAATTAATCGGCCCCAGAACTGTCTGCTACTTTTGTTTCAAGAAAAGGCGGCGCGCCGATGTGCAGTTCATGAAGGCGGCGAAGAAAGTGTTTGCCATAGACAATGTTGACGACGATCCGGACTGCACTACCTACGCGCGGGAGAACATTACTTTGTATGTTCCGAACATTGACAGATAACTCGACAAAATGCTGATACGACTGACAGGTGTACAATCCAACGCAGGGTTGATAGGCAGACCTAAAGGCAAGGGCGTGTAGTTTGCCCTGCGAAGCTGCAGATGGGCGTTGTGGACTGGCTGAGATTCAGGCTGATTTCAACCAGCCATGCGACAACGCAGCAAGATCCTAGCAGCGCGAGACGACTGCGAGATGCCTGTGAGGCTGTGACCCGCGAGCAGCATCAGTGAAATGACGCCTATGATTGGCGCTATGATGATATATAATGAATGTGCCTGACCAGTGACAGGCGCCCCTCATGCGCCATTCTTGAGGCTTGGGCCCAACGCTTCAAGGTGGACGAAGCTTTGCCTTATCAATGCGCGCGAAGTGAAGCAGGGTACGGCTGGGACATACATCAGTGTTGTGCAGCCAGTGCTGTTGTACTCGGACGAGTCCAGATGTGACTGTCTCTTATACGTCGAGTAATCACTCACGACTCCAGCCCATCCCAGCCTCAGTCCTACGGCCGAACCTCGCATCTGTCGCATCCAGTGGCATTCGCACGGATGTGACGGCGATCTCCACGTTGTGTTGCATGAATAAAATGGCGCAAGCTATGCGGTCCGCAGCACCCAGATTTCAACTCCCCTCACAGCTCAGGGTCCAACCGTCCAGGTGCCAAAAGCACAGGGGTGTCAAGAAGCTCTTCGGCCAAGCTGTTTCAAGGTGTTGCTTTATGTCGTTTGACTGGCCAGCCTCACGAAGTATAACGCGCGTACATGTAGTTGCAAGACCCCCTCCTCCATTCTACCGCCGACCACGGTGACATCACGTCCAGCGTTAGAGCAACGGGAATCGGCGCGCAAAAGATCAGCGGCGTGGAGGTCAAAGCAAGACAGATCTAAGGCTTGCAAGCTTCTTTTCGATTCTGCAAATCAGCTGGTCCTACCGAACAAAGACTGCAGCGCAGTCTTGGCGCCACGCCCGAGAAAGGCTTGACATTATTGGACCTTTGTTCGCCGGCATTAATAGATTTAAGACAAGACCCGAGGGTGCGAGGATGGAGGGAGAACGATCTCGCTGCCGTCGTTGCCGTCTAGCGCGCTTTTAGAGGTGGGCATGGCCGGATCCATCGATGCATGTCTTGTCAAAAGTCCCACCACGTCCTCCACTCTACATCTCCTCTGCTTCTCCGTTACCACACCTAAAAGTCTACCGCACCTTCGCTCTTCCCTCTTCCACTCAGCCTCATGCAATGACCATGGACGACAACACCAAGCGTATGTGCGGACGAGCTCCAGGAACACACAAGCTTCTGAGCGATTTATTGTAAGGGTTTGAACTTCGCCAGGGTTCCCCATTTTCAAGCGACTCATCCCACGACGCAGTCGAGGGTCTGCCGAGCAGCGCAACCAGGACAGCACATTGCCCTGTCTTGACGAGAGCAGCACATATCTACACTGCATCGCATTTTTGACCAACAAATCCTGCTGTCGTGCAGGTGCACACCACGAATATGCGGCTTAGTTGCTTTCGCCCGTCCAACGGGAGTAATACTCTCGACCTTAGCGATGGGCCGAGCAACTTGAAGCCGAGGCCGGTCAAGAGACCAACCTTTGACCGAGCGACGGCCAAGACCCGAAAAGCTCCGACCTTTCAAAGTGGGAGAAAGCGCTCGGAGGACCGAGCTTCGACCATATCAACCGTCACAAACGACAGCATATCGAAATTACCACCATGCAAACGACTGTCCGACGCACAAATGGACGCAATGATGATGCCCGTTCCTGTTGAGACGAGGCCGAGCAGATGTTTGCGGCTCAGTCATCCTAAGACGTACAGTGGCATTGTGGAAGGCATGAAGCAGGCAAAGGGTAGTCGCGATTGGAGAAATTTTGCCGTGTTTCATGACGACGAGATTGACGAGGGACGCAGTGCAGTCCAGGAGTCGCAGAAAAGGGCCCGTGAATATGAGAGAAGGTGGAAGCAGCTGGAAAGCTTCGGGAACTCGTCGCGACGTACCGAGTCTGACATTGTTGACATGATCGGATGAATGGTATGAGTCTTCAACCGTTTGATGAGTTGACTGTTATGTTTAATGATTGTGGTGCTTGGCAAGGGCCACGCGTGAGGTTGCGATGAACAAAATTTCACTTCACACGCAACGAGAATGGCATCCCTTGATTCTATCTCCGGATCACTACTACCAATTCGACACGAGACACTCGCACACCATCATCTCGCCATATACGGCCGGCTGCCCAGCATATCAACAACCAATTTCATCGCGCAACAACAGTTCTGACGACGATGGCAACGAGCAATACCACGACTGTTCCCAAGGCCTCGAAGACTGTCGCCTCTCAAGCGCAGACCTTCACCAACCACACAACAGATGGCCCCGCAAAATTTCCACCAGTCGATACCAGCAAGTCGTATCTCAAGCTGTTGATGAAAGAACCATATCAAGAGGCCAATGACTGGGAAGTCCACGCACGCAACTGTCGCACCGCGCTTCGGAACTTCTCGGACGGACAGCCGACCAAGCACTGGAAAAGTGTGCCTGTGTTCGACGACAACTTGAACGATGGGGACGATCAAGGTGACAGCGACGACGAAGAGGTCGTTGTGCCATCAGCTCCTGAGCTAGTCGATTTCGCCACCGATAGCGAGCCAGACGAGGCACCATCACCAAAGCGCAAGCTGTCAAGCTCGGCTGCTGTCAGGTGCGACAATCCGCCGAAGAGAGCCGCTCCCATCTACGAGCCCTGGCTGGATGCACCAATGTTCTACGACTGGAGCAAGTTCACAACGACCAACAAGTCCGATGGCGGCGTCCTCAGTTGCACGGATCAGTCCACGAAAAGAGAGTCGAAGGATGTGGTGGCCAGAGAGGAAGCTCCCGATCACTGCGACACGGTGACGGCATGCGATGTGGTTCATGAATGACAGGGCTGATGGCGTTCGGAAATGTGCTCAAATTACTACTATTTTGGAACAGCGTTTTGAGCGAGGCGTCCGTAGGTATGGCGTTCGAGTATGGGCTGCTGGACTGGTCAACGAGCCCTTTGCAGATATGAGTGCACTGTATATACAATGTCGTGATCACTATGATTCCCTCTCGCGCTTGTCGGCCGTTGTTACAACACTGACATACCGAGCCAAATGGCAATAACAGTTCGAAGCTCTAGGAGGTACATGCAATGTAGCTTGTGATCGAAATAAACTTCCAGTCAAGCATGCAGGGATGTGCGCAACTAAAGAATCAGCGTGCTTGGCAGACCCTCGCCGTGTTTCAGTGTCTCAAACTGCATTGATCTACTCAGTATCTACGACGTGGACAACTTCACCTTGCACTCACCACAATCTCGTCGGCCTGTTGCGATACTGTGTGGAAGATGCGGTAGGTGCAGCGGCGTTGGGAAGACGGGAAAGAGAGCACAAGCAAGATGGGCCGCGCCACTCTCCTCACATCTTCTGCGAACCCCTCCCTCACCAGATCTATCTCCGACCAGAGCCATCTGCATGCGCGTGAAAGTTAGCAGCTCTCGATTGTAATTGCCTAGACCAGTACCTAGCCCATTTGTAAGTGATCACCTTCGTTGTGCGACATAATTTGTGAATTCCACTCCGTCGCGCAACTGCCTACACAGCTCTCACGAGCAGCAGAGATGGCGGCTGGCAAGGTGGACGGTGACCACGTCGAGCATCTTGAGCAGCATCCGCAGCACGAAGCAGAGCTTGCTGGCGCTCTTGCGCTCGCAAACCTATTCAGCAATTGCGTGGAAGCATTTGGTCTTGTCCGGGCCTCGAAACAGTGTGAATGGGTGGAGCAACTCCTGCTAGTACGACTCGGCCTTCAGCAGGCGAGGTTATTGATATGGGGCGACATTGTCGGATTATCGTCTCCGCCGCAAACGGTCACCAATCGGGCAGTGCCCAAACACCCGAGCGCGCAGTATCCGGATCTGAAGGAACCTACCTTCTTCGTTGACAGAGATAGCCGACTGGACGATGGGCATGTCAGGACGCAGGTGGAGAAAGCGCTCAGTGCGATTGTGGATCGCTCCGCGCATGCGACAAGAGAGGAGATGATGAAGGAGTTTGGGCTCAAGCCATCGAAGCGATTCTCGACGGACCACCAGCCGGCTGTGGACAGCACGAGGCTCGAGGCGTTCAGGGAGAAGTTTGAGCTCTTGAAGGAAGTCGCAGAAGACTATGCGCAGCTTGGCGCGAGACGGAGTAACTCCATCGTGCAGTCTTCATGGGTTATTGCGGACAATACGCGTTTCGCTAAGTTCATTGACCTTACCAAAGAGAAGGTGGACTACCTGATCAATCTCTTGCACGTCAAGGAGAAGGTGGACAGAGGCGTAAGGGTCGACATTCGCAACTTTGGCTGGCACCTAGCGGCCGATCGAGCAAAAGTCGCAACCGAGACCTCGAAGCTGCGACTCCTTCAGCAGATCACCAAGGAAGAATATCCAGAATACGAGGTAGCAGTCAAGCAGGCTCTAGGCCAAATCGAGCGCGACGCAAACGAAAACCGCTTGTTCAACCCTCAATGCGTCGCGCCTGCCAGACAAAACCTCTCCAACTCCACCCACATCTCCACAAACGGCAAAAGCCACGACCACGAAAGTCACAAGCGCCCCGGCGGCCTCTTCGGCATCGGGAAACTCTTCGGCAAATCTCACCAAAAAATTGAAAAGCGCGATCTCGACGAGCCTGCGCGCTCCAAATCCGACGCCGGCGTGCCCGCTGCCACCACATCACTGGACGACGAAGATGGCGGGCATCTCGAGCCCGTGCGATCGAAATCGCTAGGGCCCATAATACCGCCTGCGACGTCGTTGGATGAGGAATTGGAGAAGCTGATTCTGCAGGCGAAGGTGCAGGAGACTTCGGCGCAGCCGCTCGAGCAGGCGCTGCCGGGTGGGCCGGTTGTTAGGCATGATCAGTATCATGGGATTGCGAGGACGGAGACGAAGGATTTGAAGCAGCCGGGTGTGCAGTACGAATGACGTCGGTAACGTTGTGAATGATATATGAGTGGGAGGTGCTTTCAGTTGGAAATTCATGGTGATTTAATTTTGTATACCCCTCGTGCAATTGCTTGCGGTTTGCGTAAGAATGGTAGTATCGTAAATATAGGCTCTTGTCAACATCAGCAGCAAACGAGTTCGAGAACATCTTGAAGAGGCAGCATGGTATTGATATGCTCGGCTGCAGCTGTGGAGGTACGCCCAAGGCTCTGGTAATGAACATGAGCTCGCCTCCATCGAACGCTGCAACACGTGAGAGATGCTGTTGGGCTGATTGCACGCTCTGCACGCTCAAAGGTGATGTGCATCTGACATGCTCGGGAGCGGCATCAGTCGGGATCGTCCAAATGAGCTCTGTGCTCAAGGCAGCGTTTGCCTTTCTCGTCTTCTCACGGGCTGTGGGTCCCACATCTCCGCCTGTCAGCTTGGAACAGCATCTCCATCCTGCTATGCGAGGTGGGCGACGCTAGCAGAAGCTGGGCTATATGGGACTTGTAGGATCCGCGTCCACTCTTAAAGGTCGATATGTTCCTACAGATGATTTGGCCACGCTCTGTTCTTTAGTGAGCGCAGAGCTCAGTCTACGGCACTCCCGCACAGTCCGTCAGCTTCTCGATGGACCGCGCGCCTGGAGGTTGTCAGGTCAGCTTACGATTACGCGTGCTCTTCTCGAGGTCCTGGAACATGCTCTGTGCCATGGCGAGGTCTGGTGCCATTTGGGAAAGCCGCTTCTGCATGTCCTCAAAGCTGCCAGTCGAGTTCGAAGATATAGAGACACCAGTGGTGTCCTTGATCTCGCCCTTGTTCACGACGAAACCTTCCAGAGCAGAGATAGCTGCCCACAGCCTGTTTTCAGCCTCCTGGAACACAAGCGAGGCAGGCGAGTAGAAGATCTCGTCGGCGACTTCCTCGGGATGACGTGGTAGGCAATGCATGAACTTCCATCCTGCCTTTGCCCCGCCTCTCGTTGCCAGTTCCTTAGTCACCTGGAAGCCAGTGAACGCCTTGAGACGCTTCTGGGTCTCGGCTTCCTGGCCCATTGAGACCCAGGTGTCTGTGACGATGATGTCGGCATTCTTGATTGCTTCCTCGGGGACCCGTGTCTCCTGAACTTCAAAGTTTGCTCCTGTGGGCGCAGCGGAGTGGATGATCTGGAGCATGTCAGACGGGATCTCGTAGCCCGCCGGTGTGGCTACGGCGATGTCCACGCCAAGCTTCGCGGCACCAATTGCGAGATCGAATAGTACGTTGTTCGCATCACCAACCCAGGCGATCTTCAGGCCTTCTAGGCCGAGTGATGGGGTAGCAGGTGGTGATGTCTGGGTAGTGTTGAACGCCTCGTGTATTGTAAGGTAGTCGGCAATAGTCTGCAGAGGATGGTATGCATCCGACAGGGCATTGATGACAGGTACAGAGCTGTGCTTCGCCAGTTCTGCAACGTCGTTGTGGGCGTTGACTCTTGCAACAATCCCCTGCACCATGCTCGAGATGACAACGCTGGTATCGTACAAGCTCTCATTTACACCCAGCTGAATGTCTTGGCTGCCCAAGAACATCGGGTGTCCTCCCATGCGGGCCACTGCTGCTTCCGTGGAAACTCGTGTTCGTGTGCTTCGCTTTGTGAACATCATTGCGATCGTCTTGCCCAGCAGCGAGTCTTTGAGTGAGGACGGGACCGAGCCGGACTTGATGGCTGCTTTGTGAGATGCAGCATTGCGGACAAGTTGCGCAAGCTCTTGCGGTGTAAGGTTTGCTATGGAAAGGAGATGTCTTGGAGCGAAGGGCGATGTCTGTGGTATGGACGGAGAGCTGTTGCACCGGATGGCTGGCCGGATGGTGCGCAGACAGTTTGTCGAGGGTCGGAGTAGGCGTGTCAGCGCCATGATGGCACTGCTTGATTTGCCACAGAGCCTTTACTCCTCAGCAGTAGTATGTGAGCTCAATGTGTCGTTGGAGAGAAATTACAAGATTTCCATCATGTGCATAGAGCTTTGATTCTTAGTAAGCTCTCAAGCCGCTAGTTGAAATGCAGAAGGAGCTTGGCTTAGCCGTTTCATGACGCTCAACTCCGCAGAAATATCGCCCACCAGCCTTGTTCAGCAACATGCACACCGCAGATGGTACTATTCAGACTCTCGGCCAAGCGCTGAAGAGCAGAGGTGTAGTCTGCGTACCGAAGGATGGGCGCAATGTAACTTGGCACGACCTGGACACTACACGCTTCGAGCTGCCTCGGTCGACTCCAATTTTATTCATAGCAATGGACGTAGGAACATCAAGACGTCAACATATGCTAAGTACTTGGACATCACGGCGGGGAGGCGGCCGTGATCTGCTTCTTTCTGTCTTTACGTTGCCTTGTACAGACATTATTCTGGGGCGTGTCAAGCTAATGAGACAACAGACTTTGGTCGTATAGAAGTTTGGAGGACTGCCGAGGCCCCGTTGAGATCTCCATATATACACTGGTTTCTTCAAGATGTCGGTATCGCTGTAACAACCATGGCGCCCAAGATGAACAATCTCGTTGCCGGTCTGGCCGTCTTACTGCCCTATGTCACGGCCCAGAGCCCATCAGACATCCGTACTGACCCACTGACTGCTGGCCCAAGTCTTGAAATAGTATGGTTGCCTCGCCTCATCATCAAGGACTGCCTTTCGCTAATACTCATCAGGTCCACTACTTCCTGGGCCAGTGGCCCACGGGAATCGCCGTCTCTTCAACCGGCAGAAAATTTGCCTGCTACCCAGCCGGCCTCGACGTAACAAACACCTATGATGGCGTCAACCCGGTTTTTCAAGTGAGCGAGATTAATAGCACAACAACTGAGACTGCCTACCCGAACGCGACTTACAACCTTCCCCCAGGCGGTTCTGTCAACCGCCTCGTGGTTCCTCCCGTCACCAAGGGCGACTCAAATTATCTGCTCGGTGTGCAGTCCGTCGTGGTGGATGCAGAAGATACTCTCTGGATCCTCGACACAGGCCGCGTACAGGACCTTGAGGACGCGGACCACCCTATGCTCTACGCTACCGTACCTGGCGGACCGAAACTTGTCAACATAGATCTTCGCAACAACAGCATCATCCAGACTATTGTATTCGGCTCCGACCTTGTGCATCCAGACTCCTACCTTAACGACGTCCGCATCGACCGCAACCCCGATCTATCAGGCACCTCCGGCAAAGGCGCAGCATACATAACCGACTCCTCGCTCGAACAAGACAATGCTATCATCTTCGTTGACCTAGGCACAGGCAAGGGTTCTCGTCTCGCGTTCAATCAGACAAAAGCGATCTACGGCACCGTACCATTCGTCTACGGTGATCCGATGTATCAAATCTCCGGTGCCGCGTCCGCGCTACACCCTGGCTACATCACTTTCGGTGCTGATGGAATCGCTATCTCGCCTGATGGCAGTCTGCTGTACTTCTCCGTCATTGCAGGGAGGTTCTTGTACTCTGTGCCTACAGCAGCTCTCCGTGCTGGCGATTTTGCATCTGCTCAATCTCAGGTCAAGAATCTGGGTGAGAAGGGTATCTCTGACGGCATGGAGACTGACACAAACGGCATTGTGTACGCTGGCAACGCCGAGCAAGACGCGATTGCAATGTACGATCCAGAAACGACGTATGCAACGATCTTCGTGAGAGACCCGAGGATCAATTGGGTCGACACGATGAGCATCGCGACGGACGGCTATCTGTATTTCACAGTTAACCAGCTGAACTATCTGAATGCCATTTACCCTGGCACAGGGCCGCCTTTAATCGATCGACGGACGAGGCCATTTGTTGCGTTCAGAGTGCCTTTGCCGAATGGCGGGACGAAAGTCTCGTCCTAGATTGCGTCGGAGTACATACACAAGCTAGAATGAAAAGCTTTACCTCAAAAATTCCAGCACCACGACATCGTCGGCGACCAAATGGGCAGTTATTGCAGAGACCACTTTTGTACAGTAGGACCCCAGCGCTGAAGCAACACGTCTCAGTGTACAATCATTGCTGCTGACTCCCGCACTGGAGCGTCGCCCATCACTGGTCAAGCTCAGAGCCGACCATCTGGGTGAGCCAGAGTGTATGTTTGCAGGATTTGGAAGACTCATGCTGCTGTTGAAACCCAAATGGAAGATGAGCTGCGCTCGCTCCAGATTGCAAGTCTGTGGAACTGCAAATGTCATGCTCTCGGTCGTGTTGAAGAAGGTGATCAGCGGCGGAGTATCCAACTTACAGCTACAGATTGCAATTCTATTCCACTCTTGATGGTCAGTGACCAAGCGGATCGATGTCCGCTCTCACCGCATCCCGTTCGTATGTCATCTCCTTGGAATGCGCCGTTCGATGCTCTGCGCCATTCCTGATACTGTTGCTCGACTACAGACCGGGCTTGCAGTCCCCTGTATGACTGTGCAGTCATCTCATTGGTTTGCTAGTAGTCGAGCCCGTGACGAGTTTGACTGCGCCATGAATAATGCTTTCATAGCTCGGCTTAAGAGTCGCACAGCATTCGATGCCGGTCAGCCGCAGGTACCCGAAGATCGTTCCTGCAGAAAATTGTCTACCGAGCCAAGTATGCAACGTAGAACCGAACGTGATTGCGGCAAAAGCTGCAAAAACCTCATCGCGGTAGTGCCTGCCTTGAGTGTACGCTACGGCTATTGTCTGGCGTGGCAATAATGGGGCGAATGGGGCATACGTAAAAAGTCATCCAGAACTTGACGAGACTGGCCGAGACATTACGATGCCTTCAATAAGGCAAGGGTCTCCCTCTCTTTTCTGCACCTTTTTTTTGATTTGCAATTGACATTGACTCTTCTGTTCAGCAATTCGAATTGGATGGGTAGTCTTACCTGCCTGATGTAACAGTTGGCTCAGACCTGGTGAACAACTAGACACAGCCATCACTCGCGGCCCTTTCGTGGTGTCTGAAGGAAGTTTCGGATATCTCCCGTACCTGTTTGGCCGCGCAGCCCATAGACACATACACAGGCGTCGAGGCGACAACACGACGAAGCCAGCATGGCACCTGCTGCAATTACACCGGAATCGTCCGGTACGACTACACCGACAGGAACAACAGCGTCTGCGCTCACCAAAGCCGGCATCAAACATGAGATTAACGTCAACGTCCCCTCGCACGCACCTCTGGACATGTCCCGCCTCAAAAAGGAACTCACCAAAAACCCTCGACCGGTGCCAGAGGTGAACGGCCCAGAAGCAATGGCACAAAAGACCTGCACCGACCACATGATCAGCGCCAAATGGACTGCCGAGCATGGATGGGAAGCGCCGGTACTGAAGCCATACGGACCCCTGTCTCTCATGCCTACAGCCAGTGTCCTGCATTACGCTACGGAGTGCTTCGAGGGTCTCAAGCTGTACCGAGGGTACGATGGCAAGCTGAGACTCTTTCGAGTGCGGAAGAATTGCGAACGCCTGCGCAGATCGGCTGCTCGCATTGCACTGCCGGACTTTGACGCCGAGGAATTGGAGAAGATGATCAAGGCGCTCTGCGCGCAAGATGGCGCCAAGTGGTTGCCCAAGGAGCGTGCTGGCAGCTTTCTGTACATTCGACCTACTTTCATTGCCACCGAAGAGGCCCTCGGCGTGCAGCGACCCAAGGAGGCCTTGCTCTACGTCATCATCGCCGTCTTCCCAGATATGTCAAAGAGTCTCGCCCAGCCCGCCCCGCCAGCCTTGAGCGGACACGCCAACGGCTCAGCGGAAAAGAAGCAACATTCTGGACTAAAGTTGCTGGCGTCCGGCGAAGACACCATCCGAGCCTGGCCCGGCGGATTCGGCTATGCCAAGGTCGGAGCCAACTATGGCCCTACACTCGTGGCTCAAGGAGAAGCCCGGGCAAGAGGTTTCGACCAAGTGCTCTGGCTCTTCGGACAGGAGAATTTTGTGACGGAGGCAGGCGCATCGAACTTTTTCGTCGTGATCCGCGACAAGCCAAGCGGCACGTTGCAGCTCGTCACTGCACCCCTGGAGCGTTTGATCCTGGAAGGTGTGACTCGCGCCTCCATCCTGGAATTCGCGAGGGAGCACCTTTCAGCGACGCATGGCGACATTGCGGGGGTAGATGTACTTGAGGAGCGCTTGACCATGGATAGTATTGTTGCGGCTGCGGAGGAGGGCAGGCTGGTGGAGGCATTTGCGGCTGGGACAGCGTTCTTCGTGGCGCCAGTGGGCTTGATTAGCTTCCGAGGCAAAGACGTGGAGGTGCCGATGGATGGTGACAGTGGGGTGTACGCGCGCATCGTGAAGCAGCGCTTGTCGAACATCATGTACGGAAAGATCGCCCACGAGTGGGGGGTGATCGTGGATGAGGGTGTCGAAGAGAGTATCCAGCCGTAGTAGGGAGGTGAAAGTGGCCTTTGGAAAGGCGTTTGGGTATGGGTTCATGGAGTGGAGACCATACGACAGCTATTGAATCACCTGGAGCTAATGGCATGAAGATACGCTTCTCTAGCTGGAGATTGTATACGTGAGACGACAGATTGCAGACATGCAATCGGGTAGAGTGAAGTTATTCTATTGCTGGTTTCTATCTATTAAAACACTTCAGGCGTGGCACAGAAGCACAATCCGTCAAACAACAGCTATTTCAGGCCGCCTTGTCGTTCGTGCTACCAGTGCCCTGTGCCCTCATTGCAGACTGCGCAGCCACCATGCTGTTACGTCGTATCAACACACCATGCTGATCCATGTCATCATCGACGGCTATGTCAATGTCCATGTTGTCCGAACAATCGCGCTGCCTCACGCCAAGAGAATGTGCAACAGAGGTGACGGGTGCATGCGGGCCCTCGTCTTCCGATGCGGAGCCATGGTCATCGTCTTCATGGTCGCTGACCATGCCGGGGTTGCTGTCGGCAGTGTGCGGGCTGACCATCGACGAGTGGTCGTGCAGAGACTCGGTGTTCTCACTGCTGTTATTGCCTTTCAACGGCGCCGGGGCCAGCGGAGAAGGACGATGACGCGGCTGCGCAGGCTCTCTGTATCCTTTGCGACTGGGAGGGCGAGCAGTGCCTTGGACCATGCGGGTGCCTGGAGCAGGCGCAAGCGGAGATGCTGTGTCGATAGCATCTGGCGAAGAAGTCTCCTCAGCGCCCAGATCGACCTTTTCCCTCGCAGTTGCAATTGCTTGCGCGAGATCGCCTCCCATGTTGTACTTGGCGAATTGCGCCGAGAGACGTGGGGCCTGCGACGACGCGGTGAATGCACCCGACTTCGTGCTGGGCGCCGTGGCAGCTCCAAGACGAGGCACAGGAGCAAGTGGCTTCAAGGCATTGAGACGTGCTTGGTGTACTGTCGGGACACCATTCATGTTCATCGGATGGACGAGGCGCTGACCATGCTGCGCTCGGAGTGGAGTGTTGGCGGTCGAAGACGATCGACTGGTGCTTGGCTTTGGCGCAGGCGCGACTTGTACCTCTGGTGGCAGATTGGCCGTCTCCTGTTCGTCGAGCAGCTGCCCACAGTCCTGCGCGGCAGCATCGTGGGACTTGTAGTCCTCTTTATGCGCAATGCGGCAATGATTGAGGAAGCCCTGGATGCTGGAGAAATTGCCACGATGGCAGTGCTTGCAGATCAGCTTGACGAGCTGATTGTCGGTTGACCTCCGCAAAACAAGAGGAGCTGACTTGTCCTTTGGAGGAGGCGGCGGCAGCGCTGGAAAGCTCGGGTCTGTCGAAATGCTGAGTGAACCTGGTAGAGAGCTGCGAGCTGTCGCAGTATGGCGAGTCGCCCGTGCTGATATTGGTCCAGAGAGCGCATACTGCGGTACCGCGTCGAAAGCGTAATCACCCAGGAGCCACTGACGATAATGACGAGTGTATGGGCCATTCGTGACACCGTGCGGAGCAGCATAAGCCGGCTGCGTGTAGCCATGAGCAGGCGCAATGGCAGGCCCTGTACCGGCAGACACAGCAGACGACAGTCCGCTTGCGCCAGGATAAGGCCGCAGTTCACATCTCCTGAGCTGCTCCAGCGCGACTTGGCATTTGGCAAGTTCCTGCTCGATCAGGCGGAGCTCGTTGTGTTTCAACAAGATTTGCATGTTGAACTCATTCTCGATGACCTGCTGAAGTGGCGTGAGGCCCTGTAGTTGTTCAAGTCAGCGGGTGGTATGGCTCGTAAATACCTGTGTCAAAATGGCTGCAGGCAATTGGTGACCCAAGAAAATAACCCACTGCAACACACCAATTGACACCATCAACAACTTACCAGCGAATCAGTCGTCGCATTTGGCGCATTCTGCATGATTGCGTTCTCGAGCTTGGGTCCAGGCTTGTCCTCGGCCGCTGATATCGAGTCGGCATGCCGATCTGGGTGGGGTGGCGACTCGCGTGGGATACTGGTACTCGCGATTTCTGGAGATGCTGTCGATAATGATGGCCCGGTTGTCGATGACGATGGCGGGAAAGTTTGCTCACGCTCGGATTTGACAGAAAATCGTGGACTGCCTTGGCTCGCGTGCTGAGGGGGCGGCGATTCAACACGTGGTTTCTTTGCAAGCGGAACAAATTGCGGCGTGAACGGCTCGGGGGTGCCAGCTGTCGAGCGCTTTCGCTTGAGCTTGGCCAATACCGGCACTGGAGAGCTGCGCATGTTGTCTATCGCCATTTTCCCGGTCTGCATCTTGGGCGCAAGCTGGTCGGCCCAGGGCAAACGAAAGATGCTTTGCATGTTGGCGCACATGAACGGCCTCAACGAGCCGTACCAGGTCGTCTACAGCGCACCCTCCATCCACACTTTGCTCTTCCTTTCCGATTGCGACACTGTACAGCCGTCGCATACGGTCTGTGCAAACGGTGGAGCGGCGTCTGTCGTCGACTGGGTGACCACAAACACAGTGCGACCACTGTGACAGGGTATGAGGCGCCCGGGGAGTGCTTCAGGGAGTCGTGGATGATGGTAGAGCCAAAGATCGTGCTTGTATCCAGCAAGTACGAAGATTATGTAGGCCGGGAAGGCGCCAGGCAGCGCAGGCGGATAGAAGCGTGAGGCAACACCCAAAAACAACACGAGGTAATAACACAATACACGTGACAAGGGGTTGGAAACGAAGAAAAAAGTCTACCGAGGCCGTCACGCTGGTTGCGACGCTGGACGTGAGGTGGACGGGAGGTCGATCGTTTGTCGCGACGAAGAGTTGGGAGGCACACGCGGCGCAGCACCAGGCGTGGGCCTAACCCCAAACGAGCATCACTCGTGTGTGCGTCAGACTTTGGAGTTATGCAGCTAATCCTGGTTGGCCTCCTGCTTGCCTCCTGTTCCTATTGGCCATCGCTCGCTGGCGGCACGAGATGATGCTGATGATGACTGGAATGTGAGCTCCCACCTCCTGCCTTAGGCCGCTTTGGCGAGCTCTCATCATCATCAGACACTGCTTCGACACGTCGCGCAAGCCCCGGACCTGCCACCGACGCTGCGTCGAAACGTTGTTATTCATTATTATTATGAAGAAGCTGAACCGGGACTCATTGTGAGAAGGAGCACCGGCTTCATCACGCTACCCGCCGATAGACCATAGATTACCATGCTATACACGTTTGCTACAGCTTCCCGCCGAGCGCTCGTGGCGAGAATGAGGTAGGTAGTAAAGGATATGGGAGATTTGCATTGCGGGTCGCATCCAGACTATATGAGATGGACAAGTTCGGTAGTCGTTGTTTGAACAAAAGCCTCTGCCCCTCTACCTTGGACCCGGCTGCAGCAAGCTCGTCAAAGTCAGGAACCGCTGCTCGGAGATGATGGGACGGCACGGTAGTTGGCCCATTGGAAGTGTCACGCGTAATAAGATAGAACCAGGACGAGCCATCTTGTTGTTGTTTCCCTAGTAGAACAGAGGGGAGACAATCGGGTGTACCCGTCACGATCTTTGCCTCCTCTTCTTGCATGACCTTGATCAAGATGACAAGGTTATGGTGGTATCTGGACAGGCGGGTATCGTCAATACCATTTTCCCAGCATATGGGATGTTCTCCGAGCAGCCAAAGAGGCGGCGACCAGAAAAGCTCTTGTGGACCAGCGTATGACCATTCTCCCAATCGATGACTGCCGCGATCTAGAGGTATTCGCTGTTGTTCACCATGTTCAATGGGCCGAAATCGTCACAGATCAGTCTGAAAGGGCCATGGTTAGAGTGGACAAACCGGGGTACGAGCTGCTCCAGTTGATGTATTTTCGACTTGCATCCTCTTCGTCGTCGACCGAATTCAGCTGGTCGATAAGTTACTTTTTCTGGCTAATCAGGGGTTCGCCCTAAATTCTGATTTTGAGCAGTGAGTTGACAGGTCCGAGGGTCGCACGCTACTTAGTAGAAGCTCCCGTCGGAGTCCAAGGAGGGCACCTCTTGATCACATGACCTAGCCTTATTGCTACACTTCTGCCAGCACGCTACGGTGTCGCCTGCGACGCCACGCCTCATAACTTGGGAACCGCCTCCTCGTGCCGGCCTCCTGTCATCCTCCGGCGGGATTTGCATGTGAAACTGCACCGCCTGGGTCTCACGCGCTCGGAC
Source organism: Teratosphaeria epicoccoides (assembly GCA_021401465.1). Lineage (NCBI taxonomy): Eukaryota > Fungi > Ascomycota > Dothideomycetes > Mycosphaerellales > Teratosphaeriaceae > Teratosphaeria > Teratosphaeria epicoccoides. Next base: position 158,435 of record JADDMT010000059.1, read on the forward strand.
TCTGGCTGTGCCCAGCGACGGCAACATGGCTGTCGACGAGGTTGTGCTTTCGCCCAGCTTCGACATAGTCAGGTTGAGCGTGCACCAGTCGTCTCGGATCGCAGAGCGCACCTCTAAGGTCATTCACAAGCTCGCAGCAGCGCCTGGCAAGACTGAAAAGCCGGCACTCGTGTGCTTGACCGCGAAAGGCAAAGCTGCGTGCAAGCTCATCAGTGTTGTCGAGATTGCGAGACGGGAGCTCAAAGCACAGAATGTGACATGCTATCAGTACAACGTGCTGACCTCCGAGCTGATCGACCTGCCCCGAGATGCCAGGAGGTCGCGCGGCGAGGCTGAAGTCAACGGCAGCGGAGGTAGCGATGAGTCCGACGCGTTCGAGGCGATGTGCGCGCCGAGAGGCGGCACGAAGAAGAGGAACATGCCGCTGATGACAGTCTATCTGTCACGTCAGGCCGTGAATGAACTTCGGAAGCAATACGGGTGAGTGGAAGCGCAGCGAAGCCGCGGCGTGGGATGCTGATTGTCGGCAGAGAGCAGACTTGATCATTAAAGCAGATAGGAGGAGAATCTCAAGATGGAGCTGCCGAAGTGTGGCGAGATCGTGGCGATTCCGCGCTGATCACCAGCGGAAAGCAGACTTAAGTGAAGCAGAAGGCCACGAATGGTGCTGCTGGACACGTGTGAGAGCCACTTGGGCATTTGCATCGTTGCCAGATCTGACCCCTCTTTGTCGATTACGCTATTCTATAGTCGTCTACAAGCATGCGCTGGACGCCCCGTCCGCTCTGGGCATCCTGCCGACCCGTCTATAAACATTAAGCTCCATATCAATACACATGGAAACCGCCGAAGAAACACTGAGCTGATCTACTCTTTCTTCTTCTCCTCCTTCTGCTTGCTCTTCTTGGGCACGCGCACGAGCCAGTAGAAAAACACGGCCCCGAAAATGTTGACGATGATATAGGCCCTGCATCACGTCAGCAAACACGGACGAGCAAATGAGTGGGAGGACAAGTCGCAGACTTACCAAAGGATTCCAAAATCCCTCCATGAATTATCGTATGTGGCCGCAATATTCCCCAGGAAGGTATTCGAGTCGTTGTACGAGCAGTAGTTGCAGTCACTGGTCGCATCGGGGTCCTGCAGATAGCCGCCGTTATCTGAGATGTACGAAGCCAAGTATTGTTCACACGTCTGGCCACTCGGCGGCTGGAAGCTGACGAACTCGTTGTCCGAGCAGTACACATTCTGGTTTGCCAGACCGGTACTCAACATCCCCTCCGTGAGGTACGTGAAGGGGCTGACACGGTACATGAAGATCCAGAAGCCAGGGAGAGCTTGAGGCGTTTGGAGAACACCGCAGAATATGAGCGCGAGTGAAAAGAGCAGGTTGGCGATGTTGCCCGCACTCTCGGCGTCGGCCATTCCGGCGACGACCATGTCCGTGAAGGTGGATGAGAACAACAGGAAGACCCAGACGTAGAGGAAGAATTGGAAGCCTCGGAGGTTGACGCTGTCCGTGGGGATGGCGTTTTTGTTGAGACCGATGGGGTAGTAAAAGCAGAAGAAGATGAGGATGGCCATGAGAGTGTTCCAGGGCAGCTCGACGAAGATGTTGGCTATGATGAACGCCTTCCAGCTGTACGTTTTTGACGGTCGCTCACGGACCTCGTAGAGGGCACGCTGCGTGACGAAGTGCGGCATGATTTGCTGGACGAGCTGGCCGAAGATGGTGAACAGCATGAAGATGGCGAACATTTGGTTCTGCAGGCCTTGGTGCGTGAGAGGGGAGTCGAAGAAGATGAAGCCGATGAAGAGGGACGAGCAAACACAGAGCGCCACTTTCGAATAGATGTATGCGGGTGTGCGCCAGTATTGCTGGAAGACACGGCGGAGGACTTCCAACAGCTGGAGGGTGAAAGGCGCCGCGAACTCAAGATAGCTGTTCCTCTCTTCCAAGGTATTGACGCGATGAAGAGCAGTCTCCTCGTGCCGGGCGTTCTTGATGCGCTCCAACTCCTGTTGCGTGGCCTGGTATTCAGGTGAGTCACGCCAGACCTGATGCCAATCGATGTCGGTGCTGGTGCCGGGCGCGGCGCCAATGACCTCCAGCATCCATTCCGCGGGGTTCGCATCAGAAGGGCAAGCGTGGGCGCCGTTGCGCTCGAAGTACGAAGTCAGGATCTGCGAGTTCTCGCCAATGTCGCCATAGTACACTGTCCTGCCGCCCTTGGCCAGGAAGAGGAGACGGTCAAAGCGTTGGAACAACATGGCGGACGGCTGATGGATGGTGCACAGAATGGCTTGGCCTGAGTTCTTCAGCTTCTCCATCAGATCGCAGATGGCCCACGAAGTCTGAGAGTCCAGACCAGAAGTAGGCTCGTCCAAGAAAAGAAGCAACTCGGGCTTAGCCGCCAGCTCGACACCGATCGTGAGGCGCTTGCGCTGCTCGACGTTGAGACCTTCACCAGGCACACCAACGACAGCGCCTGCATACTCCTGCATGTCCAGTAGCTTGATGACTTCATCCACATATGCCACCTTCTCCTTGTACGGAATGTGGCGCGGCTGACGCAGGACGGCACTGAACTCCAGTGCTTCACGTACGGTGGAAGTTTGCAGGTGAAGATCTTGTTGCTGAACGTAGCCAGTCTTGCGCTGGAAAGACGAATCCCGTTGATGACCGTCCACGAGCATTTCGCCAGTGACGACACCCATCGTTACACGAGTGGCGAGCACATCGAGTAGAGTTGTCTTACCAGCTCCAGAGACACCCATCAGGGCTGTCAGAGTACCTGGCTTGACCCAGCCATCGACATGGTCCAGGATGCGCCGAGGCTCGCCTTTGATCTTGATGTCGTAGCATACGTCCTTCCAGCTGAAGGTGGCCGTCTGCCTTTGGATGACGTTCGAGGCCTCAACGGCGCTCGCACGTTGCTCGAGTGGTGCACCGATGCCGGCATCAACAGTCTCCTCATCGTGACCCTTCTCCTTGATTGTAGCAGGAGTATGGCCGCGACGGAACAGCAAAACTTCACCCTTGCTCTTCTTTGCGGTGACCGCCTCCGTCGCGCCAAGGTAGCAGAACATAAGGAAGATCATGATGGCGATAACGATGCCGACATTCCTCCATTTATGTGAATGGTAGTACTTGAAAGCGGAGTTGATGTAGGCATCCCCATTAACGAAGGAGGCTCCGGCCTCGGATCCAATCGCTGAGCAGACTTTCTGCCGCAAGTCCAAATCGCCGTAGGAGGGCACGTACACAGAGCACGCAAAGTCCCGATTGTGGAACTCGTTGATGAGTAGTGACTCGAAGCCATACGCCACAGGGTCTATGTAGTTGATCCACCTGCTCCATCCCAACATATAGTCGATAGGAATAGCAAATCCAGTGAATGTGACGACGGCAAGGATGATGATGGCAGCCGGGGCCATGGCTTGGGATAAGGACCTGGAGACCGAGGCGATGGTCCGGAACAACATGCTCATCGTCAACGTCAGGATGAAGCTGATGAGGATGAAGAAGAAGAAAGGCCCAGCTTCCCGCCGCAGATTCACCATGAAGTAGAGAGTGAGATTGAAGGTGAAGGAATTCGTGACTTTGTACGGAATGTCTGTGAGCATAGATGCGACGGCCTCGGCAGAAGGATGGTAAAGCGCATATCGGCTATGCTTCTCGACGATCGGACGCTGAGCGTAGAGCGTGAGGATTTCCAGAGCGGAGCCGAACGCGTTGATCAAGACCGCGAAGAACAAGACAGCGCCTCGCTGGAAGAAAGAATCCGTAGTCGGCTGCATGTCGTAGAAGACCGATCCAAGGATGAGAGCCATCATGCAGTTGCCAAAGAGTTGTGTGAATGTCAGACTTGGATCGCCCACCAGTCGTCTCCATCCGCGCCACAGGCAAAGTTCGACCTGCTGGTAATAAGACAGAGTGTATGGCGACTTCACACGCTGGGTCTTCGCTTGATGTGCTCTCCTGCTCTCCACGAACTTCTCATAGTGCTCGCCTTGGAAGGGATAGGTGCGGTCATACTCTTCGATCTCCATGATCAGTGCTGCGCGCTCTGGGCTGGCCTTCCAAACTGCCGCAAACTCATCAGGCGTCCGCGGCACACGAGCCTCGTAGCCCGGCTTCACGATGCGCTCTTGCGCCGAAGTCATTGATGTCAAGAAATCAGCATCGGTCTGTCGATCAGGGCAGATGAAGCCCATATTCTCGAAGTAAGCTTTTGCTTCCGTCGTGCTGCCGAAGTAGATCTGACGACCTTCGTAAAGCACGAGTGCCTTATCGAAGTGATCGTATGCTGCCTGTGGGGCCTGATAGATTGCAACACAGGCGGTAAAGCCACCTAGTTCAGTGCAAAGACGTAACGTCTTACAGAACTCGATGGCGTTGGCACTGTCTAGTCCTCTCGTCGAGTTGTCCCAGGCCTGCAGCGGTGCACCGCTAAGAGCTGCCTCTGCGATCGTGACACGCTTCCTCTCCCCACCAGACACACCGCGCACAAAGTCGTTGCCCACGCGAGTGTTGATCGTGTGGCTGATGCCAAACGTAGCCATAACCACGTCCCTCATGTGAGTCGCCCACGTTTCTCGCTTCACTCCGCCCGGAATATGCTTCGGTGCTCTTGCCCTTGCGGCGAAGTATAAGGTGTCGCCCACGCTGAGCATGGGAAAGTGCACATCAACTTCTGCAGTGTAGATGGCCTCGCCACGGAAGTATTTGTGCATGTGCTTTGCTGGAATGCCTTGATAGTTCAGATAGGATGCCTCGTCGACGTTGAATCCATGAGTCTCGCCAGTGATGGTTTTCAGGAAAGTCGAGCAACCGGAACCTGGAGGACCGAGCACGACAAGCATTTCGCCAGCCTTGACCAGTCCTTCGAAATCGCGCAGGATATCAATCCGTCTCGGCTTTGCCATTCCTAACATCTTCTTGACGAATCCAACACCCTCCAGCCAGATGTTGCCCACGTCCTTTTGATAATCCGTCGCAGCGCCAAAGCCATGTGCATTCAAATTTCTAAAAGCAATTCCGGCAGTTCGGCCTGGCGTCCTCTTGTCTGCCTCATTGAGCTTGATCATGGACTTGACCCATGTCCTGGCGCGGAAGTTGGGCGATGACGGATCCAGCTCAGAATCCTTTGCGGCCTCGAATGGGTTGTCGGGCACGAGAGACCAATTTGTCGCCTGACGGCTGAGCGTCTGAGTGAGGTTCCTTGCGAGCTCCGCAACCTCGTGGTCTCTTCTATTTGCACTGCTGTCATCGTCTTCTGACTCGCAGTTGTGTCCAGATTTCTCGTCAGGCTCCAGACCTTTCTTCTTCTCGTCATATGCGTCGACATGGTCCCGTGGAGGGACAGGCGCCACTGAGTTTGAGCGCGAGGTACCTGGCGGCATTGATCGCAGTGAGCTGTTGGACCGCATCCTGCGAGTGAGCGCGCGTGCGATCGGGTTGCGATATTGCGTATCATCCTCGTCGACCGGGCCCTGATCAGCCAGCGATGGCCGCCGCTGAAACCCGGTGCCCGTATTGCCGACGCCAGCCAGCTCCGCCGTCCGATCATAGTTGGAGAATACCGGATAGCCCAGAGACATCTTGGCAGGTGGCTTGCTGTTCGCAGAGCCAGAGGGGTTTGCTGTTCAGAGCTCGAAGCTCTCCCTGCGACGGAAGAAGTCAAAGGTAGCAAACAGCAACAGTGTGGGAGGGATGTGAAAGGAAGAAAGCTGCCGTTGATGCGGTGGTAGTACTTTGTTTGTGGGCCGCCGCACTGCGCCGAGCGTGTGCTACTTTTAATCCACATAGCCTTACCTCGCGTTCGCCATCCCGGCTCATGCATAATGAGACCGTCGACCGAGGCCCCCGGCCAAGACCAAGACCCAGCATAACACGATGGACATGTATCCGATGCACACGGAACGACCCATCAGAAAACATTGAATAATTTTAGGCGGTTGCCGAAAGCACGGAAACGAACTAGCCGTTCATGTTGGCTCCACCTCGCCCGGCAGCCTGCATAAATCACTTATGCATGGCCATTCCGAAATATGTAAGATGCGCCAACGCCCCAACGCCGCTCAGTGGATCCCACAGTCTTGCCCATCATCGTTATGATTGCTGTCGTGGCCGTGGCATGGCTGAGTTACTGTGAAGCACATCTGCCGCGCATCCTCTGATCGTGTTCACGCTTGGGGATGCAGTGGAGAGGGCACTTGCATAATTTATAAGCTTCTGTCAACACAACCCTCCGCTCCACAGGGTCTCCTCAGCCTTCAGGGACGTTGTGCAGGTTGCACGTGGAGAGAAACTTTCTCTGTTCCCTCTCCGCTTCAGGTTGCGCGAGGCGACATGGCGGGGGGTATGCCGCATCACTCAGCAGATGCGTCGCCACAGCAGCACCACAGCACGTGCATGGCCCATTATGAAGACGTAGCAGACAGTGATAATGCCCTTCGTCCAAACGTTGTTCATCCCGCCCGCCCCTCGAAAAAAACACAAAGAAAAAGAAAAATGGCTCCGGCTTTGGACGTAAAAGGCAGACAGAACCAGACCAAACCGTTGCGCGAGCGATGCGAAGCCGAAATGCACCCGGTAAGATCGAGAGCCGTGTGCTGACAACCTGGATGGCAATGGCCCCAGACATCTTTCTGGGCGTTGGCGTATTGCTAAAGCCAAGCACTCGACGTAGTGCCCGCGTCGCTGACTCGCCGCGTCCAGGCACTTGACGACCTCGAGCGCTTTTATTATTAGATGCCCTTCCTTGGCTCAGGAGCTGATGCTGCGGTAGAAGGTGCCGGAAGACGGTGATTCACCGGTGATTCAGTCACTCACTCACTCGTTTACATAGGCGAAGTCGGCAGATGATGCTCAGAACGGTTCTCACCTGTCAGGCTGTGAACAGTAGTCAGAAATCCCGCCCAGTCAGCCCGGCGATTGACTTCGCTGAAACACCACATCCTTTTGACCGCTTGATCCTGGTTGCATTTGTCTTGGCTCGCAATTGCTGACCCTTTGGGCAGAGGAGCCGGATCTGGGAAGCACTGCTGCGCCTCTCCGACTCAAGCATCTTCCTGCCAGATCGCCTCCGGGCCCGATACTCAAGCGAAACAGTACGCAGACTATCTGTTGCTCTATCAATCAACCGTTTAGCCGACTGGTAGATATTATTGCCTGCTGTTTGACACGACTGACGGCTTTGTTGACACGATTCAGAGTCTCATATTGTCACGCTTATGCGACAGGAAGAAGCTGTCAATCACATCAAAGTCTGATCGCCTGTGCGTGTGGAGTGCCAGGGCGTGGCCTGACTGCTTGAGTGAAAAGCGCGGCCATCATTGTTGTCCAGGCCCGGGCGTCGTCGGATACCGGAAGATTGAGTTTCCACCGCGTGCAAGTACATATACATATATATATTGTGAATCTGCCCATTGAGATCAAGAGAGTAGTGCTCTGCCACGCGCCAGTAGATGTGACCAGCTGCGCGCCACCGACAATTGTTCTTCAGGAAACAAGAGGCAAGAAATTTATATAACGCCACCAATCCAAGAAGGATGACAATGTCCTGCACATCACCTTACTCCGCCACCGTCCTTGACTACGTGCACACCACTCAGAACACTATCAACATATTCCTCCGCATCCTTCCCAACCCTCGCACTATCCACCCGCCCCAGCGCACCCCTCTGTGCGTCCAGAACCTCCGGCTGCTCGAACACGTCTTTCATGACCTCATTCTCCTTGACCCAATACCTATCAATCTTCTCCCTCATACCACGATCCCTCGCAGTCGCATTCCTAATAATTCCCAGCCCCTTCGTCCTTAGCAACAACGCCTCCAGCTGCCTGCTATGTTCCGCGATACGTTCAGCGGTCGTGAGAGGGGTCACGAATGCACGACCAGTAGCTTGAAGCCAAATGATCCAGCCCAGGATCCCGTCCATGGCGGCGATTACCAGGCCGCGCCAGACTTGCATTTTCCAGAATATGAAGTCGATGTCGCTGAATCGAAAGCTTCTGATGTTCTGTCTGTCGTCATGATTCGCTATCACCCAGACTTCTGCGGCCGCCACCACTGCTCCAGCGATTGTAGCTGCATTGCGCCATTTCGAGCCTTCTTTGCCGCTGAGGAGTCCCGAGGTGGCGATGCCGAGGGCGAAGAGGTGAAGGATGTGAGGCGCGAGGATGGATGGGAGAGCGTAGAAGAAGTAGGTACGCTCGGAGTCGATATCACCGGGTCTGGTGATGGGACAGCTGGCGACAAGGGGTCCGTATTTGACGTATAAGAGGGCAGATTCCAGGCCTCCGACGTCGAGGAATTCGCGGAGCTGGTGGTCGGCTTCGGTGAGGTTGCGAAGGGATGCGAGTCTGGATAGGATGATGCCTCCAGGTGTATGGATCCGTGATTGGGTTTGCTGGTAGATGTTTGGGGGTGCGAAGAGTGGTAGTGTGGAAGCGAGTGCCAATAATGCCGAGACGAAGAGAACTGTCAGAGCGTGAGATGTCTTTTGTGGCAAGGGGCGTATGGATGATGGTGGTCCTGATTTGAGTGAGCGGTAGAGGGCAAGGGCTCTTGGCAAGAGGAGAGGGGCGAGGAATATGAGAGCGGATTGGATGCTGCATCAGAGTGTTAGCTTTTCCACGACTGCGTAGAGGAAAGTGACGCTCACGTCGCCCAGGCCACCATTGCAACGGAGCGCAGTCGCGGTGCACCGCAGCAGATCAACGGGTCAGACAGTTGTGAGCGCCAGTGTGATTTCAGGTGACAGGGCAGCAGTGGGATTGTCGTATTGTCATCGATCTACAGTTGAGTGAAGATTGTGCAGCGTTAGGATTGTGTCCAAATAAAGATTGTCCATCAATACGTGTCAAACATCGACCGCATTTCAACCGTCCGTCAACTGTCTGCCAATTGTCTGTCAACTGCATTTCGGGGAGACATTTTCGACGACCATTAGCTTCCGCGATCAGGCGACCAATGAGCGAGTTCTTCAGGGTCAATTACTCACGTCTAGATCGAGATATCATGATGGGAATAAGATAGACAGCGATAACACTTACTTTCTCAGCTAGATTTGCGCTTTATCGTGCAAGTAGCGCAGCGTGAGCTAGGAATCTGAAAGACAGAAGGTACCTCACAGCCCTCCAATGTTCAATTCATGTTGCGAATTGCATATAGGTGAAAGCAGGAAGCAGCGGTTCGGCTTGGGATTCCCGGCTCCGAAACCGCTCGATGTGCGCTAGTGAATAATCGATCGGGGATTTTTCGAAGCGACCACTTCTATCCCCATACATTATTATACACACCCGCAAGTGAAGGATAGCGTTCGCGCGCAGGCAAAGAGCATGGACGAGCTGTTCGATGTCTTTGAGGAAAAGGCGCCCCAGGCGGCCAATGTCAAGAAGGACAAGAAGGACAAGAAGGACAAGGACAACAAGAACAAAAAACGATCGTTGAACGGGGAGCCTAAGGCACAGGAACAGAGTGGGGATACACTGAAGGAGGATGCCGATGGCGGGGCAGCAGAGAATGGAAGCTCTGAAGCAGGGTCGGAGCAAAGAACACAGAAGCGACAACGACGCGACGATGAGCCCGAGCCGGTCGTCACAGACACCTTCGAGACGGAGCAGTCTCGCGAGGTCGCGGCGGCGGCGGGTTTCCAGGCGCAGAAGGATGACCAGTCTGTGATCCTGTCGCATCAAGTGCGCCATCAAGTCTCGCTGCCGCCCGACTTCGACTACGTACCAATCTCCCAGCACAAGCGCCCTCAGAAGCCGGCGCGAGAATGGCCATTCAAGCTCGATCCGTTTCAGGAAGTCTCCATCTCCTCCATCGAGCGCAATGAGAGCGTGTTGGTGTCTGCGCACACGAGCGCGGGGAAAACGGTAGTTGCCGAATATGCGATCGCGCAGTGCCTGAAGAACAATCAGCGAGTCATCTACACCAGCCCGATCAAGGCGCTCAGCAACCAAAAGTACCGTGAGTTCAGTGCCGAGTTCGGCGATGTTGGCCTCATGACGGGAGATGTCACGATCAACCCGACGGCGACGTGCTTGGTCATGACCACGGAAATTCTGCGGTCCATGCTGTACAGAGGCTCGGAGATCATGCGCGAGGTCGCGTGGGTGGTATTCGATGAGGTGCACTATCTGCGCGACAAGTCCAGAGGAGTCGTATGGGAAGAGACCATCATTCTGCTGCCAGATAAGGTGCGATACGTCTTCCTCTCCGCAACAATTCCAAACGCCATGCAATTCGCCGAGTGGATCACGAAGACGCATAACCAGCCTTGCCACGTTGTATACACCGACTTCCGGCCGACGCCTCTTCAGCACTACTTCTTCCCAGCCGGGGCGGACGGCATACACCTGATTGTTGACGAGAAGGGCGTGTTCAGGGAAGACAACTTCAACAAGGCCATGGCAGCCATAGCCGACAAAGCGGGCGACGATGGCTCAGATCCTCTAGCGAAGCGCAAGGGCAAGGGCAAGGATAAGAAGACGAATAAGGGCGGCCAGAAGGATGGTCCGACGGACATCTACAAGATTGTGAAGATGATCATGATGAAGAACTACAACCCAGTCATTGTCTTTTCGTTCTCGAAGAGAGATTGCGAGAATTATGCGCTGCAGATGAGTCAACTGGCGTTCAACGACGAGAGCGAGAAGGCTATGGTGAGCAAGGTCTTCAACTCTGCGATTGAGATGTTGTCAGACGAGGACAAGGAGCTGCCGCAGATCCAACACTTGCTTCCCTTGCTGCGGAGAGGAATTGGGATCCACCACTCGGGTCTGTTACCAATTTTAAAGGAGACCATCGAGATCCTATTCCAGGAGGGTCTGATTAAGGTTCTATTCGCCACAGAGACCTTCTCGATTGGCTTGAACATGCCCGCCAAGACTGTGGTTTTCACATCCGTTCGCAAATTCGACGGTAATTCTACACGATGGGTCACGCCATCCGAGTTCATCCAGATGTCTGGTCGCGCCGGTCGTCGTGGTCTTGACGAGCGTGGTATCGTCATCATGATGATCGACGAGAAGATGGACCCAGGCGTTGCGAAAGAGATTGTGCGAGGCGAGCAGGACAAGCTCAACAGTGCTTTCTATCTCGGGTATAATATGGTACTCAATCTCATGCGAATCGAAGGCATCAAGCCCGAGTTCATGCTCGAGCGCTGCTTCTTCCAATTCCAGAACGCAGCCTCGGTATCTGGACTGGAGAACGGATTGAGGGACCTCGTGCAGAAACAGAGCGAGATGCTTATCGAGCAAGAGGCTGAGATCAAAGAGTACTACAATCTGCGGCAGCAATTGGACGAGTACAGTGCGCAGATGAAGGCGACGATAACAGCCCCGCAGTATATGCTCAAGTTCTTGCAAGAGGGTCGCTTGGTTCGCGTCAAGTACAAAGACTACGACTTCGGCTGGGGCGCTGTGGTGGATTGGGTCAAGGTCAGACCGCCCAAAGGCAAGACCGAGGCAGATCTTCCGGTAGGAAGTAGTGTCATCGTGGACGTCCTCATGGCCGTGGCGGCTGACGCCACCGCACCGCCTTCCGGGCGGAAGCAAATGGACGGGGATCTACCGCCGGGCGTAATGCCGCCTGCGCCGGGCGAAAGGGGCAAGATGGAAGTCGTACCCGTAATGAATGGCGTCATTGACTCCATCGGTCATATTCGCGTCTGGCTACCCAAGCACCTAAACACACCGGACCAACGAGCCACCGTCCGCAAAGCCCTCGAAGAGATTTCGAAGCGCTTCCCAGACGGCATCGCTGTCCTCGATCCAATCGAAAACATGGGCATCCAAGACGATGGCTTCAAGAAACTCCTCCGCAAGATCGAAGTCCTAGAGCACAAGCTCTTGCAGAACCCTCTCCACAAATCTGAGCAGCTGCCGGAACTCTACGACCAATACGCCGCCAAACTCGAAGTCAGCAACCTCATCAAAACCAAGCGGAAACAAATCCAAGACGCCCTTTCCGTGCTTCAAATGGACGAACTCAAGAACCGCAAGCGCGTTCTTCGCCGCTTAGGATTCATCAACGAAGCCGATGTCGTGCAACTCAAGGCCCGCGTCGCCTGCGAGATCAGCACGGGCGACGAGCTCGTCCTCTCAGAACTCCTCTTCAACCGCTTCTTCAACGAGCTGACCCCTGAGCAGTGCGCGGCGGCGTTATCATGCTTCATCTTCGAGGAGAAATCGAACGATCCCCCGGCGCTGAAAGAGGAGATGGCGAAGCCCTTCCGCGTCATCCAGGCCGAGGCGCGCAAAGTCGCGAAAGTCAGCGCGGAAAGCAAAGTCGTGGTCAACGAGGAGGAATTCCTACAGGGCTTCAAGCCGGAGCTGATGGAGGTGGTGTTCGCATGGTGCAAGGGGGCGTCTTTCGCGTCGATCTGGTACGTCCTGCATCCCCCGACCCTCTTAACTCCTACTTCAATCTAGGTAAATCACAAGGTGTTGTGCTGACGTGAACCGTGCGTGTGTTTTTTCTAGTAAAATGACGGATGTGTACGAAGGGTCGCTGATCCGGCTTTTCCGTCGGCTGGAGGAGCTGATGAGGCAGATGGCGCAGGCCAGTAAGGTCATGGGGAGTGAGGAGTTGGAGGGCAAGTTTGAGGAGGCGCTGGGCAAGGTCAGGAGGGATATTGTGGCAGCGCAGAGTTTGTATCTGTGAGAGGTGTGTGTGCCTGCCTCACGGTTGTATATATCAGTCCCTCCTTTCCCCTCTGTATGACAGACCAGTGTTTGCGACGGAAGTCGTCGGTGGGCTCTGTGGGAGTAGAGAAAGCGAGTGCATGTTGTGCGGCGTCGGAGGGGTGGGGGGATTTGAGTGTCTGATATGAGATACGGCTTGGCGGAGGCGCGCGTTTGCTGTGCTGGCGTGTTCAAGTTTCTTGCACGACGACCAGCATCAACAGAACCCGCAAAAGAAATCTTCCGATGACGAGAAACCTCGATCCAAGCTCTTCTCCCAAAGGATCTCCTTGCCTCGCTAATACAGGTACTCAAAAACGCTATCACTCACAAGAGAGTACTCCTCCGTCGACTCGCCACCGCCGCCCGCGTCGCGCTGACCGCCCCGGCAGACGTCGACCTCCTCCCTCCACCACCGTCCTCGCCAGCCGTGCTCGCACTTCCAGCACCCAGATCCCTCGGCGCAGACGAGTGCCGCCTTTGCGCTCTCGCCGCCGCCGGCCTCTGCCCCGTACTCACCGTACTCACAGGCGACGACGACTCCTTGAAATCATACAGATCCAACTCCTCCATCCGCTTGACCGTGGCCTCCACATCCGTCCCCAGAGGCTGTAATGCGGACGTCCTGCGGTTCCTGCTTCCGACGGCAAGTAAGGTTGACAGGTGTGTCGATGTGGCAGAGCGCTCGTGGGATGGGGCGGTGTCGCTGCTGTCGGAAGTTTGCGACGCGGGATGAGGACCGTTGCGTGCGTCTCTGGACTTCTTGCCTAGCGGGCTTGCGGCTCTTGTGTCAACGGCGGGAGGGATGCGCTTCCATGCATCGTCGTCGTCGTCTACGGGCTCCTGTTTGATGGCGATTGGTTGAGATGCATTACTCGGCTTCCGCCCAGACCACACGTTGATAGCGCGCTGATGGGATTGGAGTCCGGTGATGGCATCGACCATTTGCTTGCCGGGTCGTCGCATCTTGGCGTTGAGGGAGGGCTCGGCGTAGTTGACGGCACCCCTTGCTCGTCGAGAAGGTCTCATACCACCGTCGGTGGCGATGCTCATGGTGCTTAGATCATCCGGCGGAGGTGTGCCTGCCCGACCCTCCTCTGGCTTCGCTGATGGCAGTGAGGGTGTAGGCGAGAACAAGTCTGCAGCGGCTGGAGTCTCGGGGGCGAGACGTGCTGCCACTGGCTCAGTGGGAGATGCAGTCTCCACCACATCCGGAGCAGGATCTCTGGTCGGCGATGGCAAAGGGAGGGACGAGACACGCCTCGTCCGAGTTCTTGGCGGCGCTGCAGTGCTCTGGGGTCGACCTGGCGCTTGCTTCTCTAGCTCGCTATCATTGCCCTTGTTACGCCTCACAGTGACCTTTCGTGGAGATAGGTTCGCGCTCTTCTCTCCCAGGACCCTGCGTGCGGGCTTCGGCACTTCTTGCGGGGTCTCCTGCGGCTTTGAGTCAATCGAAGGCTCGCGATGAACCTCCACGGATGTTACGGCGGCATGTGGTTCCAGCGGCTTGGCCTCACTCAGCGCTGGCTTTCGACTGAAGGTGAACTCGTCCTTAACGAGTGGCCGCATCGGTCTGTCCATCTCGCGGTCTGCGAGCTTCCGCTTCGCGCCAGTCTTCAAGATCGTGGAGACTTCACCTTCCTTCTCTGGCGACTGCGGCAGGATTGACCGCCTCCTGATCTCCAGCCTGGGCTGTCCATCCTTCCGCCGTCTTCTCGTTTCCAGATTTACGCTCAATCCGGGCAGTGTCTCTTCTTCCTCCTTGCCTTCTCCTACCGGGGAGGACCGCGACGCAGAAGGGGATGCCTGAGGCTTGACCGGATCTTCGTAGTCAAAATGCGCAACAGGTGGTGGTCCAAGGTCTGGCGACTCATTGCTGCTGTGGTCTGAGAGACGGATCGCTTGGATCTCATCTGCGCCAAGCGTCCGTCGCGGATAGTGCTTGCCCTCGCTGATCGTCGGCATTGCTGTTTCGCGCATGGACTCGATCAGAGGCTGTCTCTCGCGCCATTGTCCTTCCAATGGTGGTCGGTCGTAAGGCATCCGAGCCACTTCGCCATCTTGCGGTTGAGCTGCATCGCCCAACTCGTTCACCAGCCCACCTAGCTCGGCCAACTTTGCCTGTAGGCCTTCCCTAATCCTCAGCACTGCATCACCACTCGCCTGACGCTTCGCCTGCCAGAGCTCGCTTTCCAATCGGAATGACTTTTCTCGTAGTTCCAGATTGTGCGACAGTAGCCGCGAAACCTCTAATTCCAAGTTTCGAATTTTCAGCGACTGCGACGAGTTTGCCTTTGCGAGTTCCCGGTTCTGGCGGATGAATCGGCGTCGCACTTCTTCAAAATCAGCCGGCGCTCTCTGGATCACCAGGCGACTCTTGGTGCGCATCGCATGTTAATCCTGGGCTGCTCTTGGCGGAATGACTTACAGACATCAACATTCTCTCCCGCCTGAGTCGTGCTTGTTGCAGTGGCAGATGCAGGTGCAGGCGGCTCGCCATTGAGCCTGGCCATGTGCGACTGCTGGATATGATGGAATCGTGTGGCTAGACATGCAAGCAAGATGATGATGATGATGATGATGATGACGATGATGATGATGATGACGACGATGATGCGATTGCTCCTTACTACTGCCTCTCCCAAAACCCGAAAACCAGAACGAGGCAGAAGGATGTTGAGTCAGGTGGTCGAGATGGTTTGAAGCTGCCGCGGTAAAGTTTGGCGGGTGTCAACAAAGCGTTGCTATGAGAATTCAGAATTCAGGCCACCGAGAAGATCCCCGCGCGCAGAACTCACGGTCGGTTTGAAAGAGAATGAACTTTCAATGACGAGCCTGCCCTCCAGCGAGATGCCCTGTACTTCAATATAACAGCACCCTGATGACCATGTCAGAGCTGCTCTAGATCTGTTGGAGACTCATCATATCACTCCATTTCTTCCCATGGTCATACATACAGTGTCTGACGAATCCCGCAGATTCTGCAGCCAAGACTTGCGCGTACACGTACCCCACGCGACCATCACACGTCCCAGACCATCCTCACCATCACTTGATCCCGTCCACCCTCCACCTCCTCAACACCATGGCCTTTTCCCACCGCACCACCACCCTCCCGTCCCACATCCGCCCCTCCTCCGGCCTCCCCAACAACCCCTCCTCCACCTCCTCCACCCAATCCTCCCTCCTCCAAGCCCGCATACACGAAAAGAAACTCGAGCTCGAACATCTGCGCCAACTCCGCGACCTGAGCGCCGGACTGGCGGGGCAGATGCAGCAGTTGGAGGAGAAGCTCGGCACGTTGAGCTCCGGGACCGAGGCGGTGGCCGCTGTCATGGGGAACTGGGGGAATGTTTTGAGGGCGGTATGTATGGCTTCTGGTGAGTTTGCGGCCGTGTGGTGGAGTTCGTGGGCTGGGGTTGCTGATGCGCGGGTAGCTAGGGTGCCGAGGGCGAAGGGGGAGGAGGAGTTTGAAGAGTTGCCGCAGACGTTGGTGAGGATACCGATTGAGCGGGCGGATCAGGCGGTCGCGAAGCAGAGGGCGGAGGCAGAGGCGGAGGCAGGGGAATGAAAGGGCGCGTTGGAAGTGGAGATGATAATTGCACGTGGTTGTGGATGAGCTACGAGCTACGAGCTACAGGCTACAACAAATGTCCCGATCCTATCTGATCACGAGACGCAATTTGGAGACGCTGGCGGAGGCCGCCGGACCACGGGCGCAGCTGTAGTGGGCCTCTCGGATCTGAAATCGCTCGAGCTGCCTGTTGCGAATCGTCGCCGAGGGATTGGAGACGAGATCCTGGGGTGGTCGAAGGCTTGGAGGAGAGGTCTTCTGAAGAGACGACTATCCTGCAGAAGTCATGGCCGTGCATACCCAACAGCCGGCCATTCCATGGCTCGTGATGTGCATCGCTGTGATGGGATGGCTGACCTCTCGGCTACCACGCTATGTCTGTCGCGCGCTGCGATCATGCAGGATTCCATGGTTGCATGAGCAATTGGGCAATCAAGAGTGCCTCCCATCTGTTGATCCTTCCGATTCATATAGGCGACGCCTTCTGCTTTTCCTGCAATGGGACGTGTCCCAGTCGCCCGTCCCGACCTCCATTTCTTGACTATCCTTTCTCCTTCATCCCTCCTTCTTACTCTTCGGCTGCCGCTCATAAGCATTCGGACTTGGCTTCCTCTCCTTCTCCTTGCCCTTGCCGCTCGCGTCTCCATTCCCCTGGTCATGCTCATGCCTACGCCTCCCTCTCCCCTTCTTCCCACCCGCCTTCTGCGCTCTGCTCAAGTCCGGCTCACTGTCACTATCATCGTCGCTGCTCGAGCTGTCGGAGTCGCTGTCCCCAGGCTCCTCGGGCTTGTGGTAGATGCAGCAGACTTTACTGCTCTTCTTGCCCATGCCCTCGTTGTCTACGACGTTCTCTGCCCATCGCACACGAGGCGATGACTCCACTGGCTCTGCTGGTTCCGCGCGGAGGCGCAGGGTGCTAGACGGTCCTGCAATGCCGGGTTCTGAGATTGTCTGGGAGCCAGATGTTGGTGCGGCTGTGGCTGTGCGGCCGGTCATTCTAGTGCCAGGCGGCATAGTCGATCGTACTGCAGTCGTCTTTTCTTTGGCTCGCATCAACTGAGAAGTGATGGCGTAGGCTCTGCATTCACCATGGACAGGTCAAGAAAGGTCATGCACGGGGCGGCATTGAGCAGAATGAATGTGCGGACCGCGGTCATTGTTCCCGGGACTTTCTGCAGCGGTTTGACGTCCGTACCTAGTCCCAGTTCAACGGATGGTAAGCCACGAGCCTCTTCACATTTACGATATATCCATTGCTTTTATCTGAACTACGATCTGCACAACGTTTCTCAGAGACATAGCCTGGTTGCAGTGTCGAAGTGCTTGTCAACATTCACAAGTCAGAGAAGTTGGTGTGCTGCCTGCGAGACATCTTCACCGAGCAAACAGCGACCAACCTCTCCACGCGCGCCACGATCTTCATGAACGCTTGGGTCAGGCTGTTTCTGCGCCCTGGACTAACTCCGCCATTACCAATTCTGCACCTCGCCTGACACATCGAAACAAACTTACATCTCCTCGAACCGTACTGATCACTGCCAATCGCTGCATGTCACACCTTTGAGCAGCCACCAGCGGTCCCCGCGCATACAGCTTCTCCAAACTCCTCGCCGACGACAGCACACGTCTCGGTCCCGCCGAATTACACCACCGAAACACACACCCACACACACACATCCATCGCCACGCCGCCACCATGGCGAGCCCGACAATTGAGGAGCTCGACAGCACTGTCCGCGCCTTCTACGAGGGCCGCGGTGAGCAGCAGAAGCAGGCGCAGGCGACACTCAACCAGTTCAAGGAAAACCCAGATGCATGGCTGCTGGTGGACAAGATCTTGCAGGATGCGCAATACCCACAGACAAAATACTTGGGTCTTCAAGTCCTAGATAATGTCATCATGACCCGGTGGAAGGTGCTGCCAAGGGATCAGTGTCAAGGCATCAGAAACTTTGTGGTCAACTTCATCATTCAGAGCAGCAGCACCGAGGAGCAGCTGAAGAAGGAGCGCGCGCTGCTCAACAAGCTGAACCTGGTCCTAGTATCAATCCTCAAACAGGAATGGCCACACAACTGGCCGACTTTCATCAACGAGATAGTGTCAAGCTGCCGGTCGAGTCTGCCCATCTGCGAGAACAACATGGCCATTCTGCGATTACTGTCAGAAGAAGTCTTCGATTTTTCCCAGGATGCGATGACGAGTACAAAGACGAAGCAGCTCAAGCAGAGTATGTGTGACGAGTTCACCAGCATCTACAACCTCTGTTCGGAGATCCTGCGCACGGCAGACCAGCCAAGCCTGATCAAGGCTACACTCGAGACCTTGCTACGCTTCCTGAACTGGATCCCGCTGGGCTATATCTTCGAGACGCCGCCCGGTGGCGCCAGCCTCATCGACACCTTGCGCAGTCGATTCCTGGAAGCACCAGAGTTCAGGAACATCACCCTGAAGTGCTTGACAGAGATCGGCGGCTTGCAAATCACGGAGCACAACTTCGATGAGAAGCTCGTTTCGATGTTCACCGAGACTCTGACCACGATATCGAACATCATTCCGCTCCAGCTTGATCTCAAGTCCACCTACGCCACTTCTGGAGGTCGCGACCAAGAGTTCGTCCTGAATCTTGCGCTGTTCCTCTGCAACTTCTTCAGCAATCACTTAAGCCTCATTGAGAATCTGCCAAATGCCGACTACCTCCTCCACGGCCACTTCTATCTCATTCGCATCAGCCAGATCGACGACCGGGAGATTTTCAAGATCTGCTTGGAGTACTGGACTAAGCTAGTTCAAGAACTGTACGATGAGATGCAACAACTCCCAATCACAGATCTGAACCCACTGGTCAGCCTTGGCGTGTCTGGACTATCGAATGGTGGCGCACCAAACCCGCAGACACTGCAAAACTACCCACTGCGCAAGCACAAGTATTCCGATGTCCTCTCTAACCTTCGTCAAGTTATGATCGAGAAGATGGTCAGGCCTGAAGAAGTGCTGATTGTGGAGAATGACGAGGGTGAGATCGTGCGCGAGTTCGTCAAGGAGTCGGACACGATTCAGCTCTACAAGACGACCCGCGAGTGCTTGGTCTTCCTCACACATCTGGATGTAGTGGATACCGAGCAAATCATGTCGGAGAAGCTGGCGCGCCAAGTGGATGGTACCGAATGGAGTTGGGCCAACTGCAATACACTTTGCTGGGCCATCGGCTCGATCTCTGGTGCCATGAACGAGGAGACGGAGAAGCGCTTCTTGGTTACGGTCATCAAGGATCTGCTCGGCTTGACGGAGATGAAGCGAGGCAAGGACAACAAGGCAGTCGTTGCCTCCAACATTATGTACATTGTTGGCCAGTATCCGAGATTCTTGAAGGCGCACTGGAAGTTCCTGAAGACTGTCGTCAACAAGCTTTTCGAGTTCATGCACGAGACGCACGAAGGTGTTCAGGACATGGCATGCGACACCTTCATCAAAATTGCCAGCAAGTGCAAGAGGCACTTTGTCATCCAGCAACCCGGCGAAAGTGAGGCGTTCATTGATGAGATAGTGCGCACGATGCGTAAGATCACGTGCGATCTATCACCCCAGCAGATTCACACTTTCTATGAGGCTTGCGGATACATGATCTCCGCACAGGGTCACAAGGCGCAGCAAGAGCGTCTCATTGACCAGCTCATGAGTCTTCCGAATCAGGCGTGGGATCAGATCATACAGAGCGCCCACCAAGATCCGAACATTCTCCAGAATGCCGAGACGATCAAGGTCATCGGCAACATCATGAAGACTAATGTTGCCGCATGCAGCAGCATTGGCAGCTACTTCTACCCACAGATCGGCCGGATATACATGGACATGCTAACCATGTACCGCGCATCATCACAGCTCATTGACGAAGCTGTGCAGCGTGACGGAAACATTGCGACCAAGATGCCCAAGGTTCGCGGCTTGAGGACCATCAAGAAAGAAATTTTGAAGCTCATTACGACATACGTTGAGAAGGCGGACGACCTGGAGATGATTCACCAGACTCTGGTGCCGCAGCTGCTGGAGGCTGTTCTGCTCGACTACAAGCGCAACGTTCCAGATGCGCGTGAGGCTGAGGTCTTGAGCGTCATCACAGTGCTCATCACCAAATTACAGGTACGTTGGACGTCTCATACCACTCGCTTCTCCCAGGTGGGTGCCGATGAGCAGCCCGCCTCGTCAAGCATGACCGATTCGAACGAAGCTAACAATACCTTCCAGGGCATGATGACCGAGCAAGTCCCCGCTATACTCGACGCGATTTTCGAGTGCACGCTTGACATGATCAACAAGGACTTCTCAGAGTATCCAGAGCACCGAGTGGAGTTCTTCAAGCTGCTGCGGGCTATCAACCAGCGCTGCTTTCCGGCCCTACTCAAGCTCGATCAGACGCATTTCAAGCTCGTCATTGACAGTTGCATGTGGGCATCCAAGCATGACAACCGAGCCGTCGAGGGCGAAGGCCTCAACATGTGCATTGAGCTCATCAGCAACATGGCTGAAGTGGATCAGTCGACTTGCGATGCCTTCTTCCAGAACTTCTACACCACCATCCTGCAGGACGTGTTCTTCGTCCTCACCGACTCCGACCACAAGGCCGGCTTCAAGTACCAATCACTATTACTGGCGCGCATGTTCTGGCTCGTCGGCGCCGACAAGATACGTGGACCCATTTACACGGAAGGCCAAGCACAAGTCGGTACCACAAACCGCGAGTTCTTGCAGAATTTTGTGGCATCATTACTCTCCAATGCTTTCCCAAATCTCCAGGCTGTACAGATCACCAATTTTATTCGTCAGCTCTTCGAAAACACCGAGAACATCAACACATTCAAACTTATCCTTCGAGACTTCCTCATACAGCTCAAGGAGTTCTCGGGCGACAATGCAGAACTGTTTACCGAGGATCGAGAGCAGGCGGCGAAGGAGGCGAGAGACCAGGAGCGCGAGAGGGCGGCGAAGGTTGGTGGATTGCTGAAGCCGAGCGAGATTGACGACGATGAGCTATGACTTGATGACGAAGTTGCGTTGAGTAAGGGTGTAGGCGAAGGATACGTGGGCGAGGTGGCGGACGAGTTGAGGTTGTGACGATGACGGCAGAGAACAGATACATTGCATTGCTCGGGCTCAGCGACGGCGTCTGGCGCCTGAAGAGAAGCAACGCGCATTTGAAGTCTTGCTTGAGAGCTGCTGGATGTTGTGGGAAAGCTCTTTTCTCAAGCGGAATGGGTGCATATGGGCGAATAATAAGTGTTCGTTGTGCGTGTGCAGAATATACCATGAGATCGAGATAGTTCGACGCGAGAGAAATTACTGCTTGAGACGGCATGGAAAATGGAGTAAACCTCTCTCTCCCTCTCCCTCTTTCTTGCAAAGGCTTCGAAAACGGGGAGACACGGGATGGTTTCTGATTAATTGACAGGCTGTGTAACGCGGACCCGTGAGACGCATTTTTGCCTGCGGGTGAGAATTTCTGGCAATGCAGCAGCTCGCAGTATGTCCTCCTGAAGGCAGGACCCTGAAAGCTTATTCGTACATCGATACGAACATAACTTATAAGTAGAGCACGACCATTAACCGTTACACTCCGCTGTGCGCGCCGCATGGTCCAGGCGTCGTCGACGCGCATGGACTCCACCTGCACTTCTCCTCACTTCCTGCACTCACCAATGCGAGCGAGCGGTCTGTTACTCCGATCCTCCTCCTTCTCCTCCTCCTCCTCCTCCTCCTCCTCTGCGTGGTAATTCGAGCATTAGCGCGCAGTCTATTCGTTGCGCATTTGCATCTATAATGCCGACACTTGCTTCACAATGCAGGCGGTAGACTGGCCTGAACAGCCAGTCCCACGCGCAGTCAAGGAGCTCATTGAGCGCTTCTACGCATTGGTAGATTCAGGCGACGAGGCGAGCGGGCAACTGCTGGCGGACACGCTGTTCGCGGCGGACGGGGAGTTGGTGATCAATAAGCGCGTTTTGACTGGTCCGCAAGGTGAGTCAATCTTCACCTGAACGGAGGCGAGTTTGGAGTCGTCTGACGAGGATGGTGCAGAAATCGCACGCTGGCGCGTCGGCGGCGACTCCATTGTCCTGCGCGAGCATACGATGCAGAAGGCGTTCGTGTGCAGTGGCAGGGGCGACGATCTGCTCTTAACGGGGAGGCTGAGGCTGGGGTCGCAGATGGGACTGGAGGCTGAGTCGCCGCTGTGTTCGCGGTGTGTTGTCGACGACGCGGAGGCCGCTGCGCCGAGGATCAAGTTGTGGCAGGTTTGGATTGTATGATGCACGTTTGTGGTGGTCGTGGGAGCGGATGCTGATGCTGTTGTAGGATTTCACGCCTTTCTTTGACTTGGGCATTCTTAAACGGCCGGGGCCGAAGTGGTCCAGTAATATTTTGACGACGATTGCTGGTCGGTGAGGGATGGTGAGCCGGTTCAAGAGGCCTGTGGTCTGCGCTATCGGATTAGCGACGACAAGGCCGATCTGCGAGGCAGCACTTATAATCGTTCGGGTTCATGACGTCTGAAGATTGTCTCCAGTAGTCAATGACCCTTGATATCGCATTGCCACCCTGTTCGACCATACCTGTCCTGGCTTCAGGTATTTGGTCAGGAAGCACATGGCGAAGTGTTGTTTCTTCATTGTCCTGCACATACCCATGATGTTTTGCTGACTGTCCAGGTTTTCCAACATGGTACCACAGAGCCATAAGCAAGGACATCCCCAAGCAGCATCAGACGCCACGTCTGCCACTTTCCACTAGTGCTACGGGCTCGATTTCAATGGTGCTACGGTTGACGTCAAGCCGTCAGAATCATGGAGCAGCTACGTTCTTTAGACCCAAGCCGTTCGTAGCCCTGACTTTACAGTCTACGTGCCACCACCTTTCCTAATCCTGCGTCCTACATGCAGACCAAAAATGACGACGCATAGCGCATCCACGATCACTACTAATTCTGCTACGGCGCTTGTACGCTCTTCTCTTGCACGCAAAATTGGCACAAAGCCATCATGGGCAAAAATCTGCAATCCAGAATGCCAGAAGCAAGATCCTCTTCGCTGGCCATTGTCTCTCGCAAACCACAAACGTGAGCCCGAAGATCTTCTTCTCCGGAGGCCTCGAGTTCCCCCTCCTCCTCCAAGGTGCACACCACACCACTGACCTTACCATTCAGTCGTCCCCCTCTCCAAATCTCCCACATCACTTTCACCCTGCTATTCACCCACCAAGTCCTCCTCCCCGACCTCTACGTCCCCCAAAGCGACCTCCGCACAGCTCCCCCATCCTCCCCGAAAAATTCTTCGTCCTCGAAAACTGCCGCACCACCCGGCTGCACTCGTATCAAGGAAACCAGACCCACGACGCCACAGCCGGGATCTTATAATCGCCTCTGCCGCGATTGCAACATAAGGTGGCCCGATGCCTGGTTGAACGAGATTTCGCGTACGTATATAATCTACCTTTTCGATCCACAGTGAAATCTCTGCATTCGCTGGGGCGCGATGGGATGCTGGACGTGCTTACGATCCTGTTTCTGTGGATGCGAGGATGAATTCCTCTGTGGCTGCCATCGAGCCATTGCTGGGTTCGAGTGCGGTGCAGATGGCGGTGTATACATGTACGGGACCGAGCTCCAGAGCACAGATGTGTGGCGTCCGCGTTGTTTGCGGTTGTTGGGGCTGCATATCCAATGTTGTAGAAAGCTTCGATTGGGAAGGGTCGACAGCCCTACTGTAGCCGCTCTGCCGCAGCTGCGTACATGGCATTTCAAGAGCGAGTCTCCATCAAGTTCGTGGATTTTTATGGAGCGAAGGTTGACGGTCCTGAAATCTAAGCCATCTACCAGCGATGGAACACGATCATGGACGTCCGAAACACATCCAGGTCTAGATCCAGCTTTTACGATCTTACCTGTCAAAGGCATGCATGGATCTTGACTCCTGCTCGCACGTCAATCGATCGTGAATCTTGCGGATTGACATGATAGTTGACAGAATGCATTCGTGAGTCTTGACACGATAGTTGACAGAATGCATTCGTGAGTCTCAAGGGGTTGGAGGCCCTCTACCGGTCGTTGCAATCTATTGCCGACGGGACGGCCCTGCCAACTGCTCCACCCCAAACCCTTCCCGACCATCCGGCCCTTCAAAGCCACCGCATCACCAGACTCCAGTCCCCATCCACCCCAATCCTGAACGCCCCACTATGACGGCGGAACCACGCACTTCCCAACTTGCTCGCCCGCCTTCTCTGTTCCACCAAACACCGTCAGCAAAGTCCCCTCGCAGGACGGGAAGAAGGAGAGCAGAGGAGAACGTACTGAAGCATCTATACTTCGGGTACCCACCAGCATTATTGCCGCAATGTTCGCTGCTTGTGCATGAGTCTGCGAAAAGGATAATTAGTGTCCGCTGTTGTCGCTGTCGTGCTTAGAAGTCATTGCGAGCATTTACGTACCGCCTATCCCTGCGAGAACGGCTGAGGGGAGGAGCGCGAGCATCGCTACTTGAATCATGCGTGGGAAGAGCATTTTTCTTGAACGTGGTCTTTTGCTGGTGGCAGAGGCCGGCTATGATTTCTGGAACGCACAGTGGCATCCTCGGGTGAATTCATATATGTGCAGACCCTTTGCAAGCTCGGACGAAATGTGGGTCCTTTTGCAAGGTTCGTAGAACAGATAGGACTACTTAGATCTTTACGATTAAGCTGCTCTTACTTGGCTGCTCGTACTTAGCTTAGGGGCTTAAAATAAGTCAGTCATGACTAGTATCCTATCTAGTAGTCAGATTACCTATTTATTAGGTAGACACTATAGCTAGCTAAGATCTAGGCATGTAAGCATAGTGCTTCTAGTTACTAAGCTAGTATTAGAGTTAATATACAGATATGTAAACAGTCTATATATAGAGGTTCTAAAGTAGACTTATTCTACTAGTACCTTGTTAGCTTATTATAGACATAGAACCTTCTAACTTTGTATGTATAATCTAACATTAGCTTGCTAACTAGGTATATCTGTGCATTATAACTTGTTAGATGTCTAACAAGTACTAGACAGTTTAATGTAATTATTAGTTTAATGTAACTATTTATGTTATATAGCTTCATGTATCTTAATCTTCCTATTACTATCTATATTACTATGTCTAATTCATATGCTACTATTAAGGAGCAGCTTGTTAGTCTCCTTAAAGAGCTTGACATGTCGCAAAGGTTTAATCTTAAGGCATTATGCTATAAGAAGAATGTACCTTACTATTATACTCTACGTTAACTTAAAGGCATGTATAAAGGGCTAGGCCCTTAGACCCTAGTATAGGCTAAGGCCTATGCAGAGCATAGTCCCTAGCTATAAGGGGCTAGCTACCCTGAGATCTGTTTCTCTCTCCTTTATTATACTTGTTAAATACTACATAAACCCCTATATATATGTTATTTACCTATAATATTAAGTATAATTAATTACTCTAGAAAACCTGTCTCCTACAGACTTTATGCTAGGTACTAAGTCAAGTAGCCTAGTTAGCAAAGGACTAACTACTATAATACTAGCTAAAATCTAAGTAGTCATTAAAGAGCTTGTAAACTGTTAGTAACAAGTAGAAAGCGAATTAGCTACTATACAGGCTACGCTAATTACTATAGAAGCTACATTATACTAGTAACTAGTATTACTAGCGCTAGCCCTAATAGACTAACCTACAGACATGTTAGTAAGGGCCTTTCTTTAGGCATTCTCTATAGGAACCTATCTAGGATCTAGTAATGATGTAGTAGGGTCACGTGAATAGAAACTGCCGTATTAGGATAGTAAGGCAGAGACCTTCTAAGACTACCTTATAAGGCTAAGGAGTTTGTACTATATACGTTCTAAGCTAAAACCCCTGCTCTCATAGAAATACTACTAGGATACTACATATAACACACTACCCTTACGTTAATAAGCCTAGATGCGACATTACTAGGACAAAGGGAACATAGAAGGGAGAGACCCTAAGGAGTTCTTCATGTAACTTAAGCTTGTGTTTGCAGATAGTAACAAGGTAGCTAAGGCTCTAGAGTAACTAACTAACCTTAGGCATACGCCTAGGCAGCTATAGCATAAACACTAGCTTGAATTTAACAGACTCCTGCTAAGCGTAGGTAGAGACCTATAAAATAACAAGACGAAGATTAGATACTTAAAGAACATGTTCTCGAACCCTACCTAGATATACATAGCAAACGTTAAGGACTACAGGGATTATTACGCGTTCTCTGAAGAGATTAAGCAGGTCATGACTAACTCAGAAAAGACAGACTAGTTTAAAGCAGTGTATTAAAGATAGCTAAAAGAGAAGGACTAGGAGCTAGGCACAAAAACGACAGTTACTACTTATATACAAGGGGGAACTATAGTAACTTATGTTAATGCGGATAGGGACACTGTCATGGCGCCTACCCGCATAACTAGTAACTAGGGCTAAACATGTAGACAACACTAGAATAGTAGAGGGAAACAGCGAGCTAAGTAGGTAGACGTAGCTAAGCGAGACAGACGCTACAAGAAGAACCTCTGTTTCTAGTATAGAGTGTCTAGACACTAGATAAAAGGCTGCCTATATGCATTAGCGACCCTACTAACAAGGATTAATGTCGCGCGTGCGCTGCCCCTTCTAGATAACAATAAAGAAGAAGCGGTTTCCGCGAGTAACAACTTAGGAAAAGAGTAACTCTTACTTGTAGTTAGGAGCTAAGAGTAGATAAGGCGTTAGTAGAAGGTTAGGAGAAGGCAAAAGGTTTAATGGACAGGAACCTAATATATACTAATATAGTCCTTACAAATAATCTCGGAACATTAGCTCTTATTGACGAAGGGTACTAATGCTATGCTGCAATTAACGGGGACCTCGCAAAAGGCCTTAGCATAAGCTTCGTTAGTCATGAAACGCGAGTAGCAAAGGGAGCCTCTATATTAATGTAGGACTTAAAGATTAAAGGAGTAGTTACTTTCTAGATAGAAATCGCTAGGTTCTAGTAGATAGTCTATACGTATGTAGTATTAGACCTTGCCTTCCTAGTGATTTTAGGGAACCTGTAGAAAGCACATAATAAAATC
Organism: Teratosphaeria epicoccoides; assembly: GCA_021401465.1. Classification (NCBI taxonomy): domain Eukaryota; kingdom Fungi; phylum Ascomycota; class Dothideomycetes; order Mycosphaerellales; family Teratosphaeriaceae; genus Teratosphaeria; species Teratosphaeria epicoccoides. Next base: position 185,829 of record JADDMT010000059.1, read on the forward strand.
CGGACATAGCTAGACAAACGCTAGTATTACTATAGCAGAGTAGGAAAGTAGGTAGACGAAGGTCGTTACTAATAGGAGTACAAAGACTATAGTAGCTTTACCTGTCATAAGGGTAGGTGCCGATAGCAGGAAGGTGACTAGGTGTTAGACTCGGGAGCTGTGAAGAATATCGACAATGGCAGTTGACCTTGTAACTAACTCTCCTCTAAGCAAGAGAGGATTAAATTAAGATTAAGCACGAAGCTCCTAACTGCCTGTCCTAAAGCTACCCCTATATACTAGAGAGCGACAGAGCAGCTCTGTTAGATCTGTTAACAGACCCGACAGATCCGTGTCTGTAGATCTGTGGACTAACCCCATAGATCTAAGGGTCTGTCATCACGTGACAGATCCCTTCTTCCTTGCAAGCCTATAGATCTGTAGACTATCCCTACAGATCCGGGGATCTGTCCTCATGTAACAGATCCTTCCTTCTATGACTATGCCTATGACTCATAGTACTCCTATGACAGTACTATGACTCATAGCACTTAGGACCCACATGATCCTGTATCCTATAGTACTCCGGATAGTACTCCTAACACTCATGACACTATCCCTCTCTTAGTCTAGCTCGTCCCTAAGCTACCTCATTAGTGCGGGGTTTCTCTAGTTTCTTCTTTCAAACTATGATGTCTTCTCTTTCTACATTACTGCCTTGTGTCATTCTAGACACTAACGCCCCTTTAACGCAGAAACGCAAACGCCGCGCGAATCGAATCTATCGTCAGGGCCAGGACAGCATGAAGTCCTGTACTTAGTGTCAAGAGCTAAAGCTCGTCTGTTAGGTACACATTTCCTTAGGGAAATGTTCGTAATGTCACTTTAGCAACTGTCGGAGTTGCGACGCAAAGGTGACAGAGGTCGAATAGAAGAAGTTAGGCGATTAGCGGAAAAGACTGATTGCTAATCTCGATCGTGCGAAGGTAGTCCTAGCCGAAGCTTCGCAGAAGATGCTAGAGGCGCATGCGAAGGAGATGCGTCTTCGAAAACAGTTAGACGCAGTCGACTAGGAG